>VZTL01060660.1:60667-114434 GCA_013400535.1 Scopus umbretta
GGGGGGGGGGGCGGAAGACTAAAATAATAATAAAAAATTTGCTCTCAATTGTAGGTGTTTTTGAGTGCGCAAACAGGAGAAACAGTCCTTGCAGAAAAAGACATTTTGTCATTTAAGAAAGGAGACAGGGTTTATGTGTATTTTTTGACAAACTGCTGAAAATCTGGAGATTTCGCTTCTTGGTCTGACAGAACTTCCCACAAAACCTAAAATTCACTTTCCACCGAGGGTGGAAGAGAGAAGAGGAAGAACAAAACCACATCACCGGGAAGAGGAGAGTTTGATGCCCGGCGGAGCAGTCTGGATGAGCCCCACGGCTGCAGCTGCCGTGGGGGCTGTTAGCCCATGTGTGATGCGACCACGGTGGAGATTTTTCCCAGGGCCCCTTCCCCATGCCTCCATGCTGACGGAGGTTTCAGCCTGTCACCTGCTTCCCTGCCAGGGAGCAGGACTGTTAACTTCTGCTGACACGGGCACGGAGCAGCCCCTCCCCGTCCTTGATAACTCATGGCAGCAACACTTGCACAAATCTTTAATTGTTTAGTTTAAAGAATTGTGTTTTGACCGCAAGGGGATTTTGGCTGGAGCTCAAGAACTGATAATGATATTTTGCTGCCAAGACGTCTTCTTGGCTCTGCCTGTGTTAATGTTCACTTACAAGAAGCTCCAATTAACTGCATCAGCTCTCACAGAGTGAGAGCAAGCCAGAGTGGGAGAGAGAGATTATGTCTTTTTGCGAAAGAAAGAAAGAGAGAGAGAAAGCAAGGAAGAAAGAGGGGAAAAAAGAGAGAAAGACAGAAAAACAAAGCACAGCAATCAACACAAACAACCTGTATGCTGCACTTGGCCCATGGCAGGAGATGACTTCTGAGACATTGGTCCATGGAGCCTCAGCTTCACTCAAGACAGAGCCACCAAGGGCTGCATCTCCCTTCGCGAGGCTGCTGCGATGCAAAGGGCAATGCCAAGAACAACCCCCAGCGAGCCGGTTCCAGTGACAAGGGCAGTGGGGGGCTGCGCCATGCTGCCCTTTGGGAGCAGCTTGGGAGGCTGGGGGTGCCTGACCGGCTGGGTGCCTATTGGCCCCTTCCCATCCCCACTTTTTGTGGGTGACAGAAGCAAGGAGGTAAAACTGAGGCGTGCTGCGACTGCTCCTCAGCGCTCCCTCCAGCCTCGGACTGGGCCAGTCCACCAGGCATCCCGGTGCCATGATTTATCCCCCAGCACAGACACACAGGTTCAACTTTGCCCACTTCTTCCTCAAGTCCAACATGGGGAGACAAATGGCTGGGGAGGCTCATGCTTTTGGGCTGCCACCTCTGAGAGGAGACCAAATAAACAAGGTGCAGCAGAGCTAACTGGCAGGGAGGTTTACAGAGAGCACCTTTCACAGGGAGGCGGGTGGTTGCAGTCCCCGGCCCCATGCAGCCAGCTGGGCTGCAAAATGGGGCAGTTTTCGCCTGCTTCTGTGCCAGCATCGCCCTTTGCCTTGCAGGTGCCGGGAGCTGCCTGCGAGGCTTGAACCCAAAGCCCCGAGGATCAGAGGCTGCAGCAGTGCTTTGGACCAGCTGCCTCTCCTGGGAGGACACGTTTTGGCTTGTTCAGGGGCTTTGGGAGATCCAACTGGAGGATTTCTCGCCAGAGCCGAGGCTGTGCCCCGGACGGCTCGGCGAGAGGGTCAGATCCTGCCCTGCTGGCTCACGTTACACGAACCCGAAGACAGGAAGATTTAAGAGTGGAGATGCCACACAGTACAGTGTGTTGTTTGTCTGCCTTTGAAATAGGAGTTAGCAAGAGTGGGAGGGAGGGAGGGGGGCACCAGCCTGTTCCCCTGACTTACAGTTCCTTTCTGGCATTGAGGGGAATTGCATTGACTCTCTTTGCTTCTGTTGCTTCAGGTGCAGCTATGTTTTCTTACATGTTAATTTTTTCCTGTTTTAGTATCCTGTCCCTCAGTCGCTACCAGAAACCCTCCACCAGCTCAGGGAATGTTTCCTTCAGCCAGCAGCTGGAATGCATTTGGCCAGGGAGAACCCTGCCACCGCTGCTGGGGGGGTGGGTGCTCTTTGGGGTGCAGGAACGGGTGGCTCCTGCTGCCACCAGGCCTGAGACGGGTCTGGGCAAAGCAGATCCCTTCCCAGAAGCGCTCAGGGTTGTCTCTGACCGCACGAGCTCCAATGTGAATTGAATAGGGATTTTCCCTGAAGCCTGTGCATCTGCCTGAGATAAGAGCATCTCTTGGTGCAACGCCCTCCGCCCTGGGGACCTGCACTGGCCGCCACAAGCCACAAGCAGGATGGTGCCACCTGGAGAGGGCCCTCACGCCCTCCGGTATTTGTCCTGTCAGCTGCTTTGCACTGTCAAAAAGGGTTGGAAAAGGAGCTGTGCTCCGGGGCAGAGTTGGGAAGGATGAGTCAGGAGCGGGTCTGCTCAGGTTGTCCCTGCATCTAGCCGCTGGTACATCCCCCAGACCCACCATGTCACCCCTCTCCCTGTCCCTTGGGTGCTCTGCGTTGCCTTTGGAAAAAACCTCTCCCCATTCATTGACTGCATGAGGAGCATAAGCAGATTAAAGTTGAGTGCTACGAATATCCCCCCCAGCGGGAAACTCCAAGCAATTTATTCCTTCCCTGCATGGCCCAGCTCCCCGGGAAGCAGGAGCCCTTTCCCTCCCCTCACCCTTTCCTGGCCTGGGTCACAAATTCTCCAGGGCAGAGTCTTTCCCCTCCTACACGGCCATACAGCGCCTGGCTCCGCGGTGGGCTGGGACCAGCTGGGGCAGTGCAGGAAAATGCTTGTGACGTGCATTGGAAGAAGAGGCAGATTCCTTGCAACACCCAGACCCAGGTCTGGAGCCTGTTGAAATACAGATGGAGCTGGGATTTCTACCTGCTGCCAGACACGGGGATCCAGCTGGGGGCAGGGATGGAGGCATGAGACAAATCTTCCATTTACATTTTAATTTCAATAAAATTGTTTTATTTTGTGTTTTATTACAGTGCTGGTGCAATAAAAGCATCCATTAGCCCCAGGGAACCTCTCTTTGCATTAGAAGGTTTCTCAATCAGAGTTTGGGCAGGATAGCCACGTGGCCTCCTGGTTTATCACCAAACCTGCTTAGCGCTCCACAAAAGAGAGGTCTCCTTGATGTAAACCCAATGCGTAAGAGCAACTACAAGCCCTGAAATGCAACTTGGGCTCCTTTATTTAAATAAACCACAAGGATAAACCTCCTGCAGGTAAGCACTGGGTGTTCCCTACTTACTACAGCTCTGTACCCTCCCTTCGGCATTTAGAACCATGAGTCAGATCTAGCCCAAACCCAGAGACTGACTTTAAAAATCAGGAGGTTTTTTTTAAAATATAAGGTGTTTATTCTGTGGGTTTTGTCTTTTTTTATTTTCTCTCTTTTAAAATGGAAAACTTCTGGGTGCACTTTTTCAAGCTTTCCTCTTTACGTTAACGGAAGATGCTCTCCTTCCAAGTCAATAAAGATACTCAGGACACAGATTAACATTTGGCCCTCCGCTCATCTGCTGGGTTAATTTCAACTAAATTATAGGTAAAGAATGATTGATTATTGTGATGATTAAGAATTTATCCTCATATAATACCTTTCATCTGCAGAGGCACACCAGACATTGCAGCAATAGGTACAGGAAAAATTCATGGGTTGATTCAAAACACAAGCCATTGGGAAGGAGCACGGATATCCTGATCTTATTTCAGAGAGGGCAAAGCCAGGGGCAGAGGACAAAGTCGTGGAGGGAGCAAGGCTTTACAGGGAACCAGTATCAAGGCAGCAGTGAGGCAGATACCATAGTCCCAACCAAGCCTTTGAATCAGTTTTGACGATGTGAAGGTGTATAAAACCTCAGCTTGATCATGCTCAGAGCTAAATGCAGTGATTCCTCCATGCCGCCCTTACACATTCGCCTCTAGCTGGCCAGACCACACACCCACACACGCCTAGTCCACCCTTGCAGCCCCCACAACCATGAACATGCTGGTCAACCCAGCAATGAATCATGGTGGTTTTTTTTTCTCCAGGCTCGGAGGTACAGGAGAAATTACTGTTGTTTTGGGTCTGAAATGCTTAGGAGGTGCTGGGTGCCATGGTGCAGCCTTAGATGGACAGGTCAGTTCTCATTCAAACCTCCTGAACCTGTCAGTCCAGGCTGCGAGTCCGCACGGACACCTCACTCTTGTTCAGTGCTCTTATTTTGTGTTTCCAACAGGCCTATTTGTGGGCGCCAGCTCAGACACACATACAAATGTGGGGCACGAAGGCTCAGCCCAGTGCAGTGAAAAGGGGTTTTTGCTGGGGAGTTCAACAGAGCCAAGGCTCAACTTGGGAACCCACCGGCAAAGACCAGCTGATCTCATGGCTCTCACTGGAGTGAGCTCTCTGGTGGCTCCTGTCATGGAAAGAGCCCGTGGAAGGAGCCTGATGGGCCTCAGCCATGCCTGCACCATTTCAATTCCTCCTCAGCATCTCTGCTACCCAGCTGGGGTCTGGCAGGGTTTGGCGTGCTGCAGCCAGGCTTGTGGGGATATCCCACCTTTTCCCATTCCCATTCCTCCCCTTCCCACTGGTGATGGATTTATTTCTTTAGCGGAAAAGACAGCCAGTTTACAGTTGGCCTTTCACAAACGCATCTGACAGCGGCGCAGTAGGACAGGAAGATCCCACCCGCGGGGCCATGGTGCTCCCTGCAGCCCCCCGAGCCACCCCACTCTCCATCCCCGGCCCACCGCCACCCCTTCCCCGGCCTCAGACAGTCCTCAAACAACAACTGTCTGCCTGCCCGGTTAATCCCTCACAGGTGACCTCAAGACAGCCGACGCCTCTTGCTAAACTCTCACATTCCTCCATGCTGCGTTAACCCCTCCAGCACCGCGTCTCGGCCCCGCGGCGGCGGCTGTGCCCAACCGGGGGAACCCTTCCCCACCCGCTCCCCTTCCCTGCAGGGCTGGGAGCCGCCCGATGCTGCCTGGATCATCCCCTTTCCAGAGCTCCCGGTCAGAGGTTAAAAGCTTAATGTATTATTATAAAGCCAAAAAGAAAAAGCCTCGCATTCTCCTCTATAAATCTTCCTAACAACCTCGGCACATGTGGGAGCCAGACGATGCCCCAGCCTCTCCCCCCAACTTCGCTCCCGTACCCACCGTGCTTCATTTCACCGCCGCAGCGAGGGGCAGCCCTGGGACAGTGCCTGTGGCCAGGAGTGAGGGATGGATGGTCCCGCAGGCGCAGCAGGCAGGAGCAGCAGGCAGGGCTCTGCCTTGTGCTACCCTGGTCCTTCTCCCACTGTCCCTGGCTCCCCCAACATCTGCTCATTGCCCACTGCCCCGGAGCAGGGAAGGATGCTTTCGTCTCTTTGACCAGCAGTGGGTCTCCTTCTGTGTGCTCAGCGGGATGTCCCAGGCCAGTCAGGTCCCTTGGCATGGCTTTCTGATGTCCCAGCTGCAGGGGAACGGGACTGTGGGAATTGCAAGGCTGGCGATGATGGGGAAGCTTAGAGGACTGAATGTTTTCAGGGTATGCACAGGGAGGAAGCAGGGCAGCCAGATCCCAGGGCTTTCTGGCACTGCACGGTGCTGCAGCCCTGCTCACGACATTGTGCCTGCCTTGACAGAGCTTCTGTCCTGGCCTGCACGATCCCCAAAGCGTCTGGCCCAGGTCCCTCCATGGCACTTGGGCGGACAGCAGCTCTGCCATCTCTCCTCCCTGCCACTCTGTGCTTTTTTTTTTTTTTCTCTTTAACTCAAGCGAGACCTCAGGAACCAAATTATTTCTGGTGTAGATAACCCGGCTTCAGCAGGTCCATGCCGGTAACGCTGGACCACCGGCTGTTTGATCAATGGTAAGCGTTTAATACCTGTGTGGAGATTTGCTACAGCATGACAACAGCTGTGGGGAACAAAGGCTCGGCTTTTCTCTTCTTCTCCTTTTTTTTTTCCTAATATATACATATATTTTTCAGGAACGGTGCCAAAGTTTTCAGAGATCAAAGCAAAACCAGTGTCCAGAGATGATCGAGACAATAAAACGGAAGAAAGAAAGAGAAAGGGGGGAAGAAAAGTGGGCTGAGCGGGGAAGGCTGTGCCGGAGCCGGGAGCTGCAGCCGAGGATGCTGCGGGTGCTGTGCAGGCTGCACCGTGCCCTCTGCTGGCTGCGGCCGCGGGGGAGCGGCCCTGGCTGCACCCCTGCCCTGGGTACCCCAGCGAGCCCTTGGCACCCCACGCCCCATCCCGCTGCTCCGCTCCGGTGGGCAACGGCAGCTCCCACGCAATTGCCAACGGGATACCCTGCCTGCGCCGAGACCCCGAGGCAACCTCAGAGGGACGAGGGGTTCCTCTTCGTGTCCTGACCCGTCCTGCACCTCGCCAGGAGGCGACTGCAAGGGGCCACGACTCCTGCTTGTGCCTCCCGGTGCGACGTGTGCACCCGTTGTGCCCGGGGGTAAGGGAGCGGAAAGAGAGACGGGACCCCGAGACTGCCGCCCCAGCCTCTCCCCACTGAGGGCAGCCCGGGGTCCGGCCCACGCGCAGCACGGAGATGTGCCGGGGCAGGGAGCGCAATGGGAACAGGGCAAGGGGAGGCATTCGAAGCCCAGCAAGGTTGACTTTATGGGCAGGGTGGACGAGAAGCCTAGGAAGGTCTGCCTTGCAGCTGGGGACAGCAGCTGCTTCACATGCTACTGCCACGTTTGTACCCAAAAAACAATGAAGCTTCCAGGGTGGCTTCCTGGGGAGCAAAGCAGAGCAATGCTCTTTCCCCCTTCACGGACACCTTTCTAGAGTGGGGAGCAAAACTGCTGCAAAAGTCTGCCCCGATGCCTGGGGGTGCCAGGAAGGATCCACAAATGGAGCACATGGCCCACGCCTGAGGTACATCTCCATTAGTTTCAATTAGCTGGAGTTTGGTTTTGTCCTTCCTTTGTTGCATCCCCCACATTTTTTTTCCCCCAGACTTCAAGCAAGAGTGAAACTCCAACCAAACAGAGGCCTATAAATCACAGCCATTTCCCAAGCTTTTGCATCTGAGCCAAGAGAAGCCATTGATTTATTCTCATTTTTGAAGTAAACCAGTCCATGGGCCAACATTTACTGGAAAGCTAGGATAGACCCAGACCAGAGCAAACTGCTGTTGCCCCCTTCAACACCCAAACTCCAGATCCAAAAGCCTGGCCCCTTGTCTGACCCAGGTCATGGTGTTTGGTCTCTAAGGAAGCTGGAAGAGTTGGCAAAGATCTGGGGAACAGCTGGGTCTTTTACTCAGCTCCTCCACCTCACTGGGGCTC
The DNA here is from genome assembly GCA_013400535.1 of Scopus umbretta. NCBI lineage: Eukaryota > Metazoa > Chordata > Aves > Pelecaniformes > Scopidae > Scopus > Scopus umbretta. The sequence continues at coordinate 67,975 of VZTL01060660.1, forward strand.
GGGTGGGACTACTCTGCCATTGCACCAAGGAGCAATTTGCACCCCTTGTCTTCGCCTTTGCAAGCCCTATGGAAACAGCCTCTCCTGAGCTGAATGGCGAGGAGAGGAGCACTTCTTGTTCCAGCTCACCTCTCCCCTCCATCAGATCTGCCTTTAACTCCCCTGCTTTAAATGCCCAGAGTGGTGTGAAAGCGGCTGTGTCACCTGGGCGTGCTGAGCAGGCTCTTTCTGAGAAGAAAGGCCCGCAAACAAACAAAACAGCAGGATTTGTCTGTGAACAAACTGTGAACTGCGACGGAGTGTCTTTCAACCTCCAAATCCACCTAAGCACCGAGCGCCAGCTGCAGATCGATCGTGCTGATCAAAAAAATGAATATTTGTTTCAAGGGCTCACCAGATATCCCCAAGACACTGGTTATTTGGTAGCTTATTCTGTAAACATCCAGGGGTGGCTCACTCAACTTTCACAAGGTATTTGCTCTCAGCTCTCGGCTCTACTTTCTTAAGGCTGTTTTTGAGCTTTGCCATCCAGCTCTTCTCTCCCTGCCTTCGGCTTAGCTGAGCTCAGCGGCTGCAGAGGAGCAGATATTTGGGTTGGGACAGAGGCTTGGTCCTGACTGCTTGATCTGGGCAGAAGTAGTGCTTTAATCCTGACCGTTAGGAAATCACAGCTCGTGTCTCCCCCACCTGAGGTAGTGAGCTTAAAAATCATCAAGAAAAAACAGTGTTTACTTTCTGGGTTTCACATTGCTCCAGTTCATATTTTTGAGCTTTATCTCAGCCACAAGGACAAGAAAATATTTTTTTATAAAAAAGGAAAGAGGTGAGATTTTCACATAACCACACGATTCCTGTGGCTTTAAACATCTCTAGATTTTGGGAGACTCGCAATAAAAACCCTAAGGATTGGTAAGATGCTGGGCTGCTTAGTTTGGCTGGTCAGTGTGGCCCAGAGCTGTGAAGAGCCCACACGGAAAGGTCTGAGTCCAGGTTTTATCCAAGGCACAGGACGTGTTTGCAGCTGGGGCTTTGGTGTTGGCTTGTTTCTTGGAAGAGCCCAAAGAAACTATTGCAACAGCCTCTGTGAACGCCAGCGAGCTCTGGATTTGAGAAAAGCAATGCACCAGGGTTTAGGTAAATTGTCTCAGTCCCTGTGAGTTTTTCCCTCCCAGCTCACTCGTGCTGCACCGAGCAGCCGTCAGCACCCAGCACGCTGGGTCCCCAGAAGGCAGGTCCCCAGCAGGTCGACAGCCTTGCCCAGGCGATCAGGCTCCATGTACCTGCGCTGGCCCTGGACTGCTCACGAGTCCAGCGTAAGTGGGATATTCACCTCCACAGACTCTGCTTGCCTTTCCCCAGCCCAAGACACCCACCCTGACCTGCCGCTGTGAGCGAGAGGTGATGGAGAGAAGCAATGCTGATGAGCGGGTCACCGCCTACTGCCTGCTGCCAAGTCCCCGGCTGGTGCCGGCTTTGAGGGTCTGTGCATGAACCTCCCCTCCCATCCTCGCAGCCACAGTGCCCGAGGGAGCACTGACACCAAGGGCAAAAGTTGCCCTCCGAGCCTGGCGCTAGATCCATCGATATCAGTGTCTTGCCTTAGCCGATCTTGAGAGATAAGTGAATCCCCCGCGCCGTCTGACAGGCGGGTAGACATTAATAATTATGTACTATTTAAGGCTGATTGAAAATGAAGAGGTGGAGGTGTTGGGACAGATGTGGCAGTGCCAGATGGATTGTGATTAGATTAGCACCGTTCCATTTGACGGGATCTGAACCATGCTTTAATCATTTATTGTGAAAGCTCGGCTCGGCGCTGGCACACGGGCGAGCGTCGCCCTCGCTGTTGCTCCGCTCTTGCAACATTTGTTAGTTTGGATCACCCTGCTACAAGTTGTCTTTACTTGAAACGTGTTGTGTTTACAGCCGGTATTTCAAACCCTGATCCCTCCCCTCTGCCTCTCATCTCCTTGTTTGTACAAAGCCTCCTGCAATTGCCGAGCTGAGCCTGTTAGTCACTGCAGTCGTATAAACAACACAGGCGAGCAGTCATCTCCTCCGCCATGAAAAGAGTCACGTAAGTCATGAGTGGGACCCTGACCAAAGAAGGGCCCGGCGGGCAAAACGCAAAGCAGAGCTGGACGTGCTCCTGGAGCAGCATTTTCACCCCCTCTGCTGCCTCTGCTCCCAGACGGATTCAGAGCGCACGCACCCCGTGCCATCCCAACGGCACTTGGCCTTTGGTGGGGATCCCGCTCCTCTATGACTGGCCTATGTGCACCAAACACACCGAACAGTGCTTTGCCAGACCACACCAGGACAGAAGCTGTCGGCTGTGTTGCAGAACAACGCAGCAGTCCAGGAGGACAACTGAAAAATAAAATAAAATGCCAGTATCCATTTGAGATCCCTGGAGCAATAAAGGGAGGCAGAGCAGGATTACCTGGGTAACTGGAAACTAGCTCAAGACCCTCACTGGCAGTGTCATGCAATTTTAATTATTGTAAGTGGTCTGGATCTCAATGGATGGAAAAACTTATTATTGTTATTATTCCCTTCAAACGTGATAGGTTTTAGTTAAACACATATCCATATCTATTAATCATGCAACATTTAAGATGGAGCCAAAGTAATTAGCCAAGATTTAGACTGCAGGGATCACCTTAAAATAAAACATAATGCACTTGCCTCCCCGTAGTCCTTATTCAGCCATTTGGTTTTAGATTTTACTGTTTCCTGGACGTTAAACTTGGGGCGTGTAGGGGATAGGAACCTTTTGGATCCCAAAGTGCAGCTTCCCTGCATCCTGACAAGCATTTCTGGGTGGATGTTGTCTGATGCTGCTGTGCTGATCCAAATTTGCAGAGATGCAACAGAGGTGGTTGCATCTCAGTGGCAGTGAAAGAGGCTTCTGCATCTATGTGACGTTTGTGAAGCACATCCAGATGAAAGGCAGGCTAACTGTAAGCTATTATTATACTGTCTAATATAGCTTAATATGTGTGCACTACTTTCTATAGAGTGCAATACAATCAAAACCACATTACTTCTCCATGTGGGTAGTTTTCCTGCGTTGACTTGTTTCCAAAACAGATGTGAATTCTTAGCAAGTTCTCCCGCCCCTCTCCTTAAAGAGGATAAAATGTCATCTTTGCTTATGCGTGCAAAACCAAAAGGCCCATAGGAACAAAACTGCCATTTCCAAGTGGGTCAGGGGCTTGTGTGGCCCAGCGTCCCACCTCGAACCTCAGCTGTTCCCACGTTTCCAAAATGGGTACAAAGAGGTCTCATAATGAGTGAGAATGGGATAATTCATCTAGCTGTTTGCCCTAACCTCAGCCCGTCCATGCTGGTGCATGCCCCAAAGCATAGCGTTAGAGCTTGTTATTCTCTCTAATGCGACTTCAGAAGCTTTGGGGTTTTTTCTGGTAATGCTTTCTAGACCTCTTCCTAGTCCTGGCCTCGAAACCTCAAAGGCTGCGCAGCTCTAGAAACTGCAGTCAAATAACCGGGATCCCCTACAGATCTACCCCTCATTTTCCAGAGTTTGGAGAGCACCGTTCTGCCAGTCCTGCCCTGAAACACTCAGGTTAAGCTAACGAGGCTTCCTCTGAGGGTTTAGGGCTGGTGTCCTGGTTTGTGACACCTCTCATTACACTGTGGTTCCTGCAGCGTCCACGGACGGCTGAGAACCATCAATAAAGCATCACCAGAGCCCCCTGCCACTGTGCCAGCCCTGATGAGTCTCAGTGGGTTTCTGTGCCTCATTTCAGCAGTGGGAGAAATCAGTCCTGGAGCTGGGGAGGGGGGAAGCTCGGGGGGATACAGCCTTGCCCCACTGTGGCTAAGCAGCACTTTCCCCACCACTATCACCGCCCAGGCCATGTGCCCTGCAATCAGCGCAGGAGCGTGGGGCGCACCCAGCGGGGCAGCCTTCCCGAGCAACCCAGCCAAAACCCGCTGCACACCGTCTATGGATGCCTCTGTTTCCACGCAGCCTGCAAGGGGGTTTCCATCAGGAAATGCCGAGTTCTTGTCTACAGGACACTCCCTTCTTCCAGGCTGGGCTGATATAAGAGAGGTGAGGACTGGGCAGATCCCTGCATAAGATTAGAGCATCCCAAGACCTGGGGTTGAGTAGCTGGTGTGAGCTAGGAGTCAGCAGCAGGGCAAGGAGAGGAGCTGGGCTCCAGCGAGCATCCCAAGAGAAAGATCTCACAGAGGGAGGAGCTGGGACAATGGGAGCGGAAGATGTAGGCTGGCCTAGGAGGGGACAAGGGGACAGACAAGCCCCACATCCCCCCTTCCCCGCTCCTCCGGGTCAGGGGGGGCTCCAGCCGAGGCAGCTCTCAGCGGCTGCACCTTGCACTGCTGCCCGCTCCCAGCCCAACTCCCCCTGCTCCGGCCGGCTGCCCTCCGAGCCCCGGCCCCGGCGCGCTCCCCGCCACACGCTGGCTGCCGGCCCAGCCTAGCGGCTGCAAGCAGTGGGTCTTGCTGCTTTACTCCTGTTTACAGAAATGGGAATTTGCATGATGAAAATAACCTGGGACGGATTTTGATTTTACTGCCCTTGGCAGAAGGCTTGGAAAAAACCGGTGCATAGTCAATTACTGGAATTTTTAAACACAAATAATATTTTATGTGATCAGCAGGCTGGCTCAGGGCCTGGGCACCGCGCTCCAACGGCACTTATGAAAGGAACAAGCCATCAATTGTGCTGCCGCGCACAGGAGCCTGTGGGCAGGTGCAGCCTGTGTTGACCTTAGCGCACACAGCCCTCTCGGCTCGCTTAACCCGTGCGGTATGGGCCGGAGATTTGCGAGGCTCAGACTTGGCTCTTGCTGCCTTGCGCTGGCTGGAAACTTCTTCCCTCCCTCCCTTTTTCCACCAGAAACCCAGGGAAGCATCACCTCTTGGTAGACACAGAGAGGGGGCATGCACGAGGCTGATACGCTCATTCCTGGGGCTGGTGGTGCAGAGCGAGGCGCCGTCCATCGCACCTCGCCAGAGCCACCCTGGAGACCCGGGCCCATCCCTGTGGTAGCTTCCAAACCTGTTGCCAGTGGGGAAGGGGTTAACCAAAGCAGGGGCCCCATGCATTTCCCCCAAATCCCCACCATCCTGGCAGGCTCCCCAAACCAACAGCCCTGGGACCTCATTCCCAGAAACGCTCGAGCCGGGAAGGCGGGTTCCGGGAAGGACCTGCACAAGCCAGCGAAGCCGTAACGTGGTGCAGGAACCTCCCTGGCAGCCACAGACCCTCCCGGGACGTGTTACTGGGATCAAGGGAATTAGGGGAATTACACTCCCCTCGCTGTTAGGCAGCTGGGGCGAGGACAAGCGGTGAGGCAGTATCGGCAAGGCTGAGTTGTGTTTATCCATTGAGGTACTTATATGGTTTCTATCCCCAGAGAGGGAGAGCGAGTGAGATGACTTAGGGAGGCAGAACAATATTAATTCATTAATTTATCACAAATACTTTTTATTTTAAAGCGCTGGGCAGTGAAAGGGCTTTAAATTTCCAGGACTATTGCCAGTTTCCTCCTTCTCTGCCATAGTCACATTAAAATCTTGCCCCACGGGTCCCCTTGGCAAACACTCGGCTGTATGGTGCATTCAGCATTGCTGTTTTCTGCAACTCCATTGTGAAACTGCCCCGGAGGACCAGAGCCCTGCAGCAGCCGGCCTTGAATGTGGAAGAGCTGCTGGCAGAGGCTGGAGGGTGCGATCCCTTGGCAAAGTGATCACTTCTGACTTCAGACAGCTTCAGATAACAATGATGAGGATGAGGATGATGATAATTGCCTGCCTGCTTTGTTCAGAAATAGGCTTTAAGAAAAAAAAAAGTGCTATTGTTGTTGTTCCAGGGCCAAGGGGAAGAAAAATTCCTTCCCTGTTTAAGGATCTCTAACACCTGGGTAGAGTTTCACTTCTCTCAGCTGCCTGCTTCAAGGTTCGATAGCTACTTCCTAATAACTCAGGGCTGAATCCAAAGCTCACTAAGTCAGCCGGATTCCTTCCATTCATCTAATGCTGATCAGACCTTTCTTGGCTGATTTGAAATCATCCGACACCCTGAGTGTGTGCGTACATGTAAGAGCAGAAGACTGTTTTCAAGTGGCTTCATGAATGACTTTTCATGTGCACTTAGCTGGGGCAAAAATTGATGGCAAAAAAGCTTCCCGTCAGTTTTCGTGGGTCAGTGGCATTGTGCAGGGGCCGTTGTGTTCGCCTCTCCCAGCTGAAGACACACACGAGCGCTTCCTGCCTGGCACACGGACGCTCCTTGCCTGCTCCTGGCTCCTGCCCGCTCCCTGCCCTTGGGAAGCCTCTGCCATCAGCTGGCCGCAGTCGCTCCCGGCTGTGGGGAGGAGGAGGCTCTCTGGCATGTCAGGCAGGCTGTGCAATGCGCTCGTGGCCTCCATCCAGCAGATTTCAGCTGTTTGTTCTCGGCTGGTGCAGGTGAAAGCTGCTGGGACTGAGAAGGCGGCTCCTGGTTCTGCAGGAAGTGGTCTGGGTGACTAAGCTGGATGCTCTCCTCCGAGTCAGGGCCATCCCCGGTGCACTCTGGCCGGGCCGCAGGGACCGTGCAAGCCCTGTGCTCACTGCGGCTTTCTCCATCCCGTCTGCAATGACCCTGTCCAAGTGTCACTGTTCCTGAAGACTACTTGGATGGGATATCTTGGCTGGCTCCACCTACTGCAGAAGTTAGAGAAGTCTTGCAGGAAGAGCCATGTGAACCCCCTGGCCTGGCTGAAACTGCTTTTCTCTCTATCCCTCAGCCAAATTGTTATGCCTGGTTGCTATGAGCTGCTAAACAGATGCTGCAGTGCCCCCAGCGAGGGCTGCATCTCATTAGGGGAAGAAATGAACCCTTTCAACAGTGGTCACAATCTGTAAAGGCTTTGGGATCTGTCCAGACCTTGGTGGTGGTCAGCAAGCACTGACTCTACACCCACAAAAGGGGCTTTGGGTCCCAGATACTCAACACAAGGCAGTCTTTGAGGGAGCACGGCAACCTCTGAGCTGGGCTGGGGAAAACAGCTGGGAAGGAAGAAGCTTGAACAACAGGTCACAGACATGCCTGGTGCACTCCAACAAGGCTCTTGGCAAAAGCGTGACCCCTGGAGCGGGCTGCTTCTCTTTGCAGTGTCACAGCCGTCTTGGGCTTGTCCACAGCACAACAGGGGTGACTAAAATCCATGTATTGGATGCTCTATGCTTGGATGAAAATACGTGCAGTCAGTCTGTGATCATTTATGCGCACAGTACACCTGATGGGTACGCAAGGGTTTGGGTCCAGGGGCACAAAACACGTAGAGAGATTAGTCGCCTGCGTCACGTGGGCTCGGCACGGCCAAATCTGTCTGTGGCACGTGCAACGGATCTGCCACAGCAGTGCCTGTGCCAGTACAGAGCGTGGTGGGTACTGAAGGGCTGGCAGGTGCTTGTGCCTCGCTGCCCACGGGAGCCCTGCCGTGAACAGGGAGCGAGGTGCCGTCTCGGCATGTGCACTGATAAGCGCGTGCCCCCCGTGCACAAGCGTGTGTGCGCCCAAGGGCTGCTCATGCCCGCACGTGCGTGTACGCAGACCGTGTGAGCCTCCATGTATAAACACGGCAGCAGGGAGAGCACTTGCAGCCCCCAAACTTGGCATTCCCTGTGCAGCACAGTTGCAAGGTTAAGTAAATATCTGACTGCGAGCTGAGGAAATGAGTCAAAAAACATTGAGAAAGAAGAAACCCAGATCTCCAGAGAGACAAACTCCATGCACAGCCTGTCCTTATTGTGACTGCATGTTCCTGGCCTTCCTTCTCCCAACCAAGCCTCCTTGACCTGCTTCTTTTCAAACTCCCCACGCCAAGGGGACAAGTACAAGAGAAAAGAAAGCCCAGCCAGCTCCCTGCCCACCTCTGTGACCAACCCACCAGGGCTCTGCCTGCCTCTCACATCCCTTTGTGCCATACTCCATGCCCAGGTGCAAGGAGGGGGCTGTGTCTCTTCCCTGAATCGCACTTTCATCTGGAACATGTTACGGCATGAGGAGTTCCCTGTTTTACCTGGGGAAATCCCAGAGCTGGGAAAATGTGCCCAGGTAATGACAACCCCCTCACGCTCTCTGACAACCGAATGGGAAGCTGGTGAGCACTGTTTGAATGGCATCCAGGAAACGAGATGCAGCGTCTCCAAGACATCTAAAAAAAGGCTGAGAATAAAACAAAAACAGCAATCACGCCTGATGGGAGAGGAATTGGATTCTGGCCTCCCCTCTGCTTCTCCCCTCCTCCCCCAGCCTTCTGGAGGACCAAGTTGAATGCAGCTGGCTTAGTTTGGCTAATTGGCTCTGTCAATCATGTGTCAATCAGGTCGGCTCACACAGCCGCTCCTGCTCGGGTGAGAGAAGTGTTAAATCTGAGGGGCTGCTGGCTGGGAAAGCAAAGGTGACCAGCAGCTTCTGATGTGGTTTGAGGAAGGCGTTAAAGCTGACGAGATTTTAGAGGGAAGCTGTGCTGGAGCTGGTCTCTAGCACTGCTTTGCTGTATGATCCTAAACAATTTGGTGCCTCAGTTTTCCCTTTCCTAAGGAGACCAAGGATGACCAGAGGGACCCCAGGGGAGCACTACTGGCTGCAAAAACTAGAGACATGCGGCTGAAAAGCCTCATGTTTGCCTGACCACACAGATTTAAGGTTTCATTCTTTGTTCCATGCAAGGTCCTGGGGTCACTGCCCCCTCCTCTGGCAATGTGTACTTAGAAATTGGGTACCAGACAAGAAGGAAACTCGCCCTTTCTCCTCTGGGAGAGTGAATCAAGGGTTAATCCAAGGAAGTTTTCTGGGAGGAGATGGCAAAGGCTGGCAGAGATCCCCCTTCTGTGTCACAGGAAGGAAGTGGTTAAGCCAGAGGTGCCACCTGGGAAGCAGAGACAGGTCTGAAGATGCTTTGCCAGTTACTTCACTGTATAAACAGCTTTTCCTTCCTGTCCCCCAACACTATCTCTCCGTGATACACTAATTATCCAAAGCATAAACCAGACAAAAAGGAAAGAAAAAAGAAAGAAAGGAAGAAAGAAGAGATTCTGGTGCTGCTTTTCACCGCGTGTTGAGAGATCTGGCAGCAGTGCAGGCAGGGGACAGATGCTGCTGCTCTGTTTGCCCGAAAACAAAGGAGGAGAAGATTACACTTGGATTTCGAGTTTGTTTATGGTGAGATCAAACCCTCTGCAATCTCTTGCCTGGCTTTCAAGTGGCAAGAGCCTCAGGCTCCAGCCTGCAGGGATGCAGCCTCCTCGCTGCAGGCCTGGCAGGGCCCATGTACCAGGTGGGTACCTGCCTGGACAACGGTGGCACTGCCTCGGGCCACCCCTCGAGGACTGATGTCATGAGCTGGGCACTGCTTTTTGCCAGCACTTTCTCAGCTTTCTCCCCCTTTTACACGAGGGGAAACTGAGTCATGGGGTGATTTGGTACACGCATGCCGACCGGTGGGTGGGGAAGAGATATGTGTGGGTAGTGGGGAGGGAGCAGGGCAAGCGGGCACGGTTGTGGGGACCTGCTGAAGGACGCCTGGGGTTTAATTTCTTGATGCTGGGAATTAAGAGATGGGCTGACGTTGCTGTGAAGGACAACATAGTGGAAATGCCATATTTGCTGGTGCTGGTCCAAAGCCGTCCCCAAGCTGTAGAAGTACCTGCCTGGCCCACACACCAAATCCTTCTCCCTCAGCTGTTGTTGAGCCCATGGGGAAAGCCCTGAACTCCTCCTTCTTTAAACCCCTCCACCTGGCATCATTCAGGGGTCCCTACAGAGCCCTGCAGGAGCATCTGGCCCCAAGGCAGCCCTAAGGATTTCCTAAAGCATCTCATGCAAAAATCCTGCCCTGCTCCCCAGACTGGAAGTGTGTGCACAAGTGCTCAGGGAGGGCCGGCCGGGCTGGCACATCTCTCCTACAGCACTCAAGCACCCTCGCTTCCCTCCTCCTGCTGCAGGCAGGGAAAACAGACAGCTGCATCCAGATCTGATGCTTTAACCACAAACACCAGCCAAGCACATTTGGTGCTGAAGGAGTTAAAAGCTCTGGGCCGAGCAGTTTTCTAGCCTGTGGCTTCTTTCCCCCCTCTCCTCCCCTGGTTTACAAAAAACCACATTATCAAAAACCTGCCTGGAATCCTCTCAGCCAGTGACACAGAAAATTCACATTGCAGAGGCTGCCAGGGCGACAACAAATAGTAACAGTAAATACAGCTGCCTGGAGCTCCCCGGCTGGTGCCCTGCCCGCAGGCTGGGGATCAGGAAGGGCGTCACGCTTCAACACCACACGCACTGCCTCCAGATTTCTAGAGGACACTCTGCTTTCTTCTTGCCTCTCCTCTGGCCTCTGCTCAGGCGCCTGAAGCTCCCAGACTTGTCCTTTGGAGCAGTTGCAGAGCCAGCCTCATGTCCCCTGCCCCAGCAAGTGCAACCAGCTGGCTGGTTCCCTTTAAAGTGCCTCATCTCCCTCCTTTTCTTTTTCATTCCTTTGCTTTCCATCTCTCCAGGGTTACCTTCCTCTCCTGGGCCCTTGTGAGCCTGAGGCGGGGGCACTGCAGACCTTACCCCCTGCCCCCGAGCAGCTCCAGCAGCTGCCCAGGGCGATGTCCAGCACCGGCGTGGATGCACAGCCTGAAGTGGGCACTGACCAGTCCCCAGGGCAGTCCCTGGGCACTGGCAGTCACAGCAGCAGTTGCGTCTCAACACTCACGTCTGCGCTGTGCAGCCCCCTGCAGAGAGGTGGGCCTTGGCAGACCCGCTTGACCTTACTGAGGCTCTGGGCAGGTCCCCGCGGGCTGGGGAAGGACATGCTTACAGGGAAATCACTGTCCTCTCCACGGAGGAGCAGCTCAGCTATTCCTTTGCTCACCAGCTTGATGCTGCATCTCTACCCGCTCTATCCTCTGTGTATTATCGCTGTCTTCTTTTTGCACATTCCCCTTTTCCTTCCCCCTCCAGCCATCACTCAGCACTTCACACATCTGCCACGCTCACATTAGCAACAGGTAACCAAGCCATGTCTGGCCTAAAACCGGTAATGCTAAAGGATTCATATTTTTTCCAGCATCACTTTTTTTCCAAGTCGCGGCAGGTTCCCGGCCCCGCTCTGCATATCTGATGTTTATTTTAAGTCAGTTGCCGGGTGGAAGCTGTATCCCTGCAGTTCCTGTTCTTAATCTCTGCTTTTTTCTCCTCTTTTGCTTTCTGCCCCCCCCGGCCCCATTTACAAAGTTTAATTTGTCACTGAGGTCACCAAGGCAGCTGCAGGAGGAGGTACAGTGGGACTGCTGCTAGCAGAACACTGGGGAGCCCCAAGGAGAAAGAGAAGGGGTGTCTCCTGGTGGGTCTTAGCAAGCGTGGGACTGGACTCCTGCTGCTCCCTCACCTCCTCAGTGCAGCCCCAGCCCATAAGATTTCTGAGACAGAGCCCTTCACGGTGCTGTTCTAATTGCTCATCTTTCCCACACTTCACACCTTGAACCTCATCCATGGGAATGAACCTGACTCCACTTAAAATCAGCACCACAAACCCCACCATTAAGTCAAAGCAATGAACAGAGAGGTAGAATTAAAAGCCAATTATATAAAAGATGAGAAAGCTTCCTCTTGGCTTTGCAGGAGGGCACAGAGCAAGCCTGGACATCCACACAAATAACTGCCTCCACTGGGTGATTTTATACCAAACCGCTAATTGCTGTGTTACCCAAAAGGGAATCCAGCGGGCAGCTGCCCTGGTTCCCCATGTTTGAGAGGGGCTGGTTGCTATTCATCACTTGTATTGCAGTAGCCCCAGGAGGATCCAGGACATCCCCTCTAAGCCACACTGTCCCCACCAGGAGACCCCACAACACAAGGGAGGGAAAGGCACTGCCAGATACCACCAGGGTCACAGCAGGTACATGGCATGGCAGGGACGGAAAGGACAGGGTCTCCTGCCTCCCACCTTGGGCTCTTGGCATTACACATCTGCCTCCCAGTGCCTCATGGTGGGGAAAAGAAAGGAAGATGGAGAGGATGGAGACAATGGGCCGCCTGAGGGGTTTGGGAGGTGAGATTTATGAGGCTCTGTCTTGGAGAACCTTCCAGGAAGGGGGGGGGGGGGGGAGAGAAAAAAAGCTCCTTCAGGTGACTGGAGATCTGTCTTGCTGGTGATAGCAGAAATCTTATCCTGCCAGCCTGCACAGAGGAGGGTCTCGTCTCTCAGGGATGTTGCAGAGACCTTGGAAAGGTGCCCTTCGCTGCTGAAGCTGGCTTAGTGCCGTGTCCCAGACACAGGCAAGGGGACTCTCCTTGCTCATGGGGAACAGCTCTGGCAGGCACTGGTTACCTGCCCTGGACACTGCTGCTGATGCGGCCGCTGGTGCACTGGGGAGAGGCAATGCTCTAAGGGGGGACAACTCCAGGGTTACCCAAGGCACAATCCTCCCAAAAGAGCATCTACTGAACATCCTGTGTCTCCCAGGGTGCTCTGTGCCCAGCTCTCAAGGGTTTGCATTGCAGGGCAGCAATTCATCCTGAAAGCTAAGGACAGGGAGCAGAGGAAGCCCTCAGAAAGACAACGGGGAGGTGAGGGTAGGGCTGCATGCCCCAGCTCTCCCCACTCATTCCCTGGCTAAGCGAGGGCTGAGCACAGTGGAAGGAAGAAAGAGCAAAGCCAGGAAAACTCCTTCCCCATCATATTTACTGAACTGCTCTGAGTTATGACTGGAGGCCAAGATCTGGCTTCAGGCGATTGCCTAAATCATTTAGGAGCTGACAAGGTAGGGAGGGGGGAAAATGTTCTTGTAATTCTTCAGTCTGAGGTACATTAAGGAGCCATAAGCCATGTCGAGAGCTTGAATTACATTAGAGAGATTATCCTGTTACAGTTCATAATCCTGGATAATATACCATCCCGCAGCACACCTGCCAATGATAAATCTCGCCCCGTAATGGGGCAGTCATGACCCTGGCGGTCCTGTAGCCCTCTTGGCATGAGGCGGTAGCACCATGCAGACAGATGGAGTCAGGAGGGAGAGCATGGAGGAATAACAGCCTGGCAGTGGTGTCCGTACCGAGGGAAATTCATAGCCAGGCGGCTCCTCATGGTTCTCAGTGTGCTGTGATTCACTGAGCTGGGGCAGGTCCTCATCGGCCTGTGGGCAACGCAGGCGTGGGCCAAGAGGCATCCATGGGGAAGGACACCTGGCATCACCTGTCTCCACAGGGAGCCATATGGGACCCCAGCAAGTATGCTGGGCACCACTGGCCGGGCTGAGGACGTGCCACATGCCAAAGCCCACAGAACAAGGAGGGGAGCCCAGCAGCCAGACGGAGAGCAGAGCAGGACATCTCCCTGAAAAGAGGGGATTTCTGGCACAAAGCATCACATTCCTTTCAGTGAGAAAGGAAAGGGATGGGGCTGAGTCCCAAAGGGATGAGGGAGAAAATCAGCCCTAGGAAACAGCCTGTCCTTTCGGAGCAGGGTACCACAAGGAATTAAGCTGTCTCGGCCCCTCCGGAAAAGGGGATCAGCTGGTGGGATTTGCAAGCCTGGAGATCCTAGGGGTGGTGGGGTCTCCCAACATGGCAAGGCAGGGCACTGCCTCTGAGCCTTTAACTCTTTATGTTAGCAGCATTTGGCTGCCCGTAAAGGTGGAGCTGTGACGGAGGCCAACTGCTGCAAAGTGCATCTCTGGGGCCCTTGGGCTGCAAGTCTGGGGGACGGCAGGCACTGCCACCTCTGGGACTGGGACCTTCAGCTCTGCTGCAAGATGTTCGCCTTTCTCCAGCATGTGTAACTCCCCTTCCCATGCATTAGGAAACAACCCAGAGACCTGTCCGCCCTCCTCTGTGGCATAATCCTGCCTGTAATCTTTTACAAGAGGCCAGCAAGCTCCAGGCCTCCTCGGGTCTCCTAACGCCTTCTTAGCCTACACCCTTGACTGTTTGGTCTCAGACATCTCCCAGTCATGCTGTACTACTCCACCGGCTGCAGCCCCTGGGGCTAACAAGCCCCTGTTGTTTCAGATCTCCAGTCCTCCTCCAGCCTAAGCTACTTCTTTGCCCTCGAGACCATAAATCCTGCTGTCCCCCTTGATGTGAACTGACCATGCAAACATGACCAGGCAGCTCCTGCTTCTCTGCCAGGCAGCCTCTCATTCTTCCAGCCCACATTCCCCTGCACTGGGACTGCAACTGCTCCATTTAAGTCTCCCAACATGTCCCAGGGGAAAACGCTCAGTCCCCGAGGCCAGCCTGGCTCCTGACTTTGCAGAGGGCTGCTCCTGTAAACCGCATCAATCCAAATGACTGCAGAGGGATGACACTGATTTACACTAAACCCCCAAAGGAGGGAATGGGACTGTGTCTACCCATTCCTGGATGTCTCCTTGTCTCCTCTTCCCGCTGCCCCTCTCCAGACCTGCTTCCTGCTCCCTCTGCCCTTGATCTTTTCTTTAATAGCCGCTCACTTCCAGGCTGCTCCCCTCTGATCTGTGGTTAAGCAGCTCCCATGAATTACTGTCGTCTCTACACTGGCTGCCAGCCTCCAACCAAGGTAAATCCCTCCTGCCCTCCCTTCCCCAACGCCCATCACCTGCACGGGCCCCAGCTCCAGGGTCTGCACAGTGTAAAGAAAGAGCCCCTCTGTCCCGCAGGGATTTGCAATCTCCCCTATGGCCCTGGCGGATACTTGACAGAGCCTCTTCTCTCAGGCTTGTGTGTTTTGTTTAAGTGCTTTGAGATAAAGCCCTTTTATCACGTTAAGAGCCTGGTTGCCCTGGTTTCTTCCTCTGGCCTGAAGGCCATTCTTTTCTTCCCTCTTGTTTTTGACCTCAGGTTCAAGAGTGCTAGACCTCCCTGGTTTAGAGGAGACCTTGGCGGCGAGCGCGACAGCCAGTGTGGGAAAAGCCAGGGCAAGGGTTGGAGAGGGCTGCCAAAGGCCCAGCTTGCTCAGGGAACAGTTTCCAAACCTTTTAGGAAAGTAGGAAGGAAAGAAATGTAAAAGCAGAGCAGACTTCTGCATTTTTTCAAGCCTCTACTGTTCTCCCTTCCTTTTATCTTTTTCTCTCTGTTGCTTCCTTCTATTTACACCTCCATCCTTTCCCTGGCTGTGCCTCCCTTTCCCCCTTTTTCTCACCCTTGTTTTGCTTTCCTTCCCTCCTTCTTTCTCTCTCTCTCTCCCCCTTCCCCTGCGGCTTGCCAACTGCCAGCAGATGACATCTCCTTTCATGTTTGGGGCTGAACGGAGGCTCTGAATGTTCGTTTGATTCCGTTAAGATAATAGCTGGTTCACTGTCAGACGCAGACTGATCAGTTAAAACCTTAATCACTGCCTGTCTACTCACATGGCACTTATTTTTTAAGAGATTAATCCCCTAAGCACTGCACCAGCATACATTCAGGCTCAAAGAAAAGGGTGGGTTTTTATTATTATTTGATGCATTTACTGTTTCTTTTTTGCTCTTTTTTTAAAAAAAAATGCATCCTCCCCGCCATCTTTTTTAATCTGATGCTTAGAAGACATCTGACCTCTGCCACCTCAGCTCAATGCCTCTCCCCTCACACCAGGCATGCATGGAGGCTGGGGTGCCAGTGGGAGATGGAGGTGATGCAGCTCCAGCCTTGGGCCTTGGGAGCTGAGGGGAGACTTGCAGGATGGCATGGTGGGCTGCCTATTAAGCCTGGTAAGGGACTCAGGAGAGCTGGGCTCCATCCATGCTTCCCCACTCGGTGCCTATACCTCCTTTCCCTTCCCTATTCAGGTGTGGGAAACAGCTCTGGATAAACACCACGGAACGCAGCTCAACCAAGAGGCATCGGCGAGCACATCAAAGCCGGCTGGGGAAGTGAGGTGTCCACCTCTGACTAGGATTTAGGTAAAGCTTCTTCAAAGCACCTCGGCTTAGCACCTGCCTGCATTAAAGCAGCGCCTCTCCAGGCAGGCTGTGCCCGCCCCTGGCCACGGTGTGCAACCACAGCCCCAGCCTTCCCAGCCATAAGGCAACTGTGGCCTGCCACTGCTGCCGGCACACGGGCACCTCCAGCACCTAACCACTAAATACTAAGATAACAGCAAGCTTAAATCTCCTCCTGAGCTAGGATTTCAATTAATGGAGAACACCACATCCCCCTCAACCCATTAGATGTTGCAGTAAGTGCAGAGAAAGAAATGGGACTGGGACTGTGATACGGCCCCGTTTGCCCCAGGGCAGCAGCAATAACCTGCTCTTTGGCAACATTTTGCATTCACAGACCTCCAAGCATTTCACAGAGGAGGCTGCCATCTTCACCTCCACCTTCGAAGAGAAACGGGTGCTGAAAGCTCATGTGCCCCCAAACCACCCTGCAGTTGAGGGCAGAGCTGCCAGACCATGTTTCCCAAATCAGACCGCTGCAGCTACCAAAGAAGATGCTGCTTCTCTCCCCCTGTGAGACTCAGCCCTGGAGCTGAGCTGGGCTGGGGAAGGGGGTGGCTGGGGAGACAGGCGTTTTTCCTTACTCCTTCAGCATCACCGGAAAAGTGAGGCAATGTTTTCTGAGTGCTAAAGGTCTGTGAAAATTTTTCTTTCTGTTTGACTTGTGATCAAAGAAGGAAGAAAAGTACCATTCTCAAGCCCAAGGTTTGCTTTAGCACTTGTAAAGAAAGTTCAAGAAAAGCAAATCTTTCACTAACTCCTGGGCAAGAGTTTTCAGACTCCCATTCCCTGTAATGGCCACGAGAAATGACCGACTTCTGCATCCATCCCACTATGGCCACCACGCTCCTGAGCGCCCCGTGTTTTGACCTGCCTCTCACTTGAGGTCACGGCTTTATTTGCAGGGTGTACAGCGCTAGGGACACGGCAGTCCCGGCACACGCGAGGGGTCCCAGAGGTCAGTCCTCAGCTCAGAGGGTGCTGGCAGTCCCCATACCCTGACCAGCACAGCAAGAGCAGCTCAGCCACGTGATTCCGTGCTCTTCCTACAAAAGGGCTTCTCTCTCCGACACCCTGGTGCTGGTGAACCTCCAGCAAGCCCTGCAAAAGCTACTTGTGTGACACACCAGCTTCCAGAGAGCAAATCTCAGCAGCTCCCTGCGAAATATAGCCAGGGTTTTGCAGCCTCAGCTTGTGATCTGGCAGGACACTCGGCCCTGGAGCCTTCATTTCCATGTCCTGCTCCTAACCCCACACCTGCAACTCCATCAACTCCTGGAAAAAAGAGGTTGGAATTGCTGGCAGCACATGATGACTCAGAATTTGGTAAAACAAATTGGAAGTATATGTGAAGAGATTTTTGTCAGCTGCCTTTGGTGTTTCCTATTTAAAATGAAAATGTAGTGAAAGAACAGGCTCTGAGTGTATTTTGGCAATTTTTGGTGAAATAAAACAAAGCTGTCAAAAGGATCTACACATATATAGAAGCAGAGTTCACCTGCAGACCTTATTCTGCTTATTCCTCAAGATATTCCTGAAGGCAGGGTTCAGTGGAGTTGGAAAAAACATAAAGAAAAAAAACCATGGAAATTGAAATAAATGATACCCGGAATCATAGGGATAAAGTTTAAGAAAACAAAGCTTACAGAGGAAAGGGATGCAAAATTCCTTGCTGCAAAGGATAAAGCAATCTCTGACTAATGGAGATTAGGAAGAAACTCTCCCAAAGGACTGGTTATCCCATAAATTAATAGAATCAATAGTGTTGCAGACCTCAGTCACAGGGTCCTGAATCATTGTACTAAGTACTACAAGTGCGTGAGCACCCTCCCCTGAAGCAGCTGGGGCTGGCTACTACTGGAGATCACACCACGGACAGACGGAGGCCAGATTTGAATTGACCGTTCACATGTTTCAAAGCAATGCAAAATAAAAGGCCACAGTAGTGAATGAGTAAAAACACATGAATCTTCTCTGGTGGAAAAGGTGCTAGCTCTAACTCAAGCCTGACTTGACTTTGATCTTGCATGTTAGACCTGGCAAGAAATTTCCTAGGATGCGCACAAGTCTTCAGAAGCAATCACCGGTGTTCATTCAGGTCAGAAAGTTACTGCCTCCACTACATACACAGAGAAGATTAGCTGGAGTTCACAGCAAATGCTCTTCTCCCACAAGTTTAAGTTAACACACCTTATTGCAAAGTGGTTTAATTATTTTTTTGTGGATGTAATTGCTATGCAGAAAGGTAGTCTAAACTACAGGTCCCAGATTTTCAGGTGGGCATCTTTCTAGGGGCCAATGCTCCAACTCAGTCCCCAGGTATGGTCTGCAGAGGAGAACCACTTGGATTTTAGTCTCTGGCCTTAGGTATGTGGGAGGCCAGACGGTTGCATTAGTCTCTTCCTGACCTACAGTCTAAAAAAAGCTGGCTGCCTTGCAAACACAGGCACAGGGTTATTTAGAGCACTTGATTGCTTAATGACATTTTAGCACAGTATTTTTTTAAGGAAATCCAGGTAGCTGTTTTATCATAGCTGGTACACCTTCTCTCAGAGATCTCTGCTCTCTCAGGCTAACGCTGTTGCATAGCTACAGTCTACAGAGATTCTTAATCTACCCGGGAAAGCAGATTAAACTTCCTCCTGTCTTATCAAACTGCAAAAGGATCCTCCTCTGCCTGACCCTAAAATACATGGGCTGTGCACCACACTCAGAATAAACAGCCTGATAGACTCAGAAAGAGCTGCTTGCTAACACAGAGCCCACAGGGACTGTGCAGAGAGACACCTCATTAATAAAAAAGAAAAACTCATACTCATCCCAACAAGCTCATGTTCTAAACTTGCCAGAATGAGAGACAGCCAACTGCCCACACCTCCCTCAAAAAGAAGAACTGCTGCAAAAGACTTCCCTTGATACTGCCAGCATGGGATCATGTGAGCCCCAGCTCCTAAAGCCCCGGCCCCTCACAGCCGACTGTTAATGGCGCGTAACTTCATGCTTAGAAGGAGAACTGAAAACCCGAAGCATCACCTGCAGCTCTGCTCTTTTCCATTCTTGATGATTTTTAAATCTCTCCCTTTATGCAAGCGGGGCCTTCCCTTCCATACTTTGGAACGTGCACATTTAAAAAACAAAACAAAACAAAAATCTTCTTAAACTTTTAAGATACCAAGGAAACAATTATCCAATTACTTTGTTGGTTATTTACTATTGCTGCTTTGGCTGTGGTTATTGCTTCACAGCTAGAGTTGAGCATTGTACTTAAGACTGATATTAATAAATAATAGCCATGAATTAACAATATGCCTCTTGCCACCTTCATTACGTATGTGATCTCCATTCCAGGGCTTTTACATGCCTCTGTGCTCCCACCACTGCCGGGCAAGGTTACTGGCTCCCTTGTACAGAGGGGAAGCTGCTGCACATGGAGCTTACAGCCAAGCTTCCCAGAGATATTTAAGAGTTTAACTCCCACTGAAACTGCAAACTGCTCCGAGGCTCCCAGCCTAAGAGACTTGCCCAAGCCTGTGGTGGATTTGGGAGTAGAGCAGTGTTTCCCTCGGGTTCACACCCTAACTGCGATATCCTCCCTTTGGTATCTCAGGATCTCAAGACCGTTTAAAAACATTAATAAACAAACTACTGCAGAGGAGGGGCCATTTCCATTTCTCAAAGGGGCACCAATGCAGAGAGATAGATGAAGTAACTCGGACAACATCGCATTAAGGTTTGCTAGAAGCTCTGAAATTCGAGCGCCTGTCTCCTTGTTCCCATCCTAGTGCCTTGACCTCCAGGACCATCTTTGCTCTCTTGGCAAATGAAAATAGGCAGGGTATGACAGATTGACCAGCCAAGCTTCCTGGAGGTATTTCCCACAGATTGTTGCTGAGACATACAATGAAAGCGATAAATATCCCAGTGGGAAATATATGGCACCTCATCTCCCACTTGTGTTGCTGTGAAGAGCTGGGGATAAATTTTAAAAAGGCCTTTTCCCTCTTAGGGGATAAATCCTTCAGGACCAATCCTCTGGTGGGAAGCAGAGAACAACTAGAAAACCCTGTGACCCTGCCTGAAATCGCGGAGTCAACAAGTGGTCAAGCAGAGGTCAAGAGGCCAAAGCGGGGCCAAAAAGGATGCTTTCTGCCAGGCCCATCTGCTGGCAAACAGACAGCAATCACCCAAAAGGTGCAGCATGGATCAAGCTCCAGGACTCAACTGTTTCTTCCCCCAGACAGTAGCAATTATCATAATCAAGCAGTTGACTCCAATTACGCCTTCCTCTCATTACAGCAGAGGGGATGGACGCAGCCACAGCAGCAAAGGGAAAGTTCGCAGCCGTGTCGCCTTTGCATATCTTAATCTAAAATGACAGGGTGTGACACGGGGGGCCGGTGACCCTGCCAGCCTTCAGCTGTTCGTGTGGCAACAATTTCCAGCACCAAATTACTCCCAGGCAGGGCTTGATTGGAGGTTCAAGGCAGCCAGAGAGAGAAGCCATTTAGGGGACTGAAACATTCTTCACAGCCCTATTTAAATACAATTTACATTCCAGGCTCTGCTGTTTGTGCATTGTTAATTGCACCTTGTACCTTAGTTTATGTTATAGTTGAAGGGTTTTTTCCTTTGCTGTTGTTTTTCAAAGGCATGGTTTCTTTCTTTTTTCTATTGTTTTTTTTTTTTTCCTAAGGGGCTGTTGTTCTCAGAATATAGTTCTATTTCCTGGAAGGGAAAATAGATTAGTACATTTAAAGGCCAGAAGGGACAAACAGATCATCTAGATGACCTCCTGTAGAAGACAGGCCAGGACATTTTACTCAGTAATTCCTGTGTCTCGATTTGTCCAGACTTAAACCAATACCCTGCGTTGATTAAAATACCCCTTCCAGAAAGGCAGACTCAATCCAAAGACGCCAAGAGTCACAGGAGCCACTAGTTCCCGGGGAACCTAGTTCCAGTGCATAATCATCCCTCACCTGGAGCCGTCACAGGCAGAGATCTGAACAGCTTCTGGGCTGGAGGGACAGTGTGCACACTCGGATCCAGCCTGTTTTCATGGTGTCATCTCACAGCTTGAGCTGAAATCTGGTACCCGCTGTACTTGGTGCTTGAGAGATAAGAGGAGAGCGCTAACCCTTGAGAGCTCACCCGCAAAAATGGACAAGGCAGGCAAGGAAGAAACCCTGTCTGATAAAGCCAAGGCCCCAAGAGACCAGTGTTTTGCCTGGGCTGAGGATAGAGGCTTTCAAATTCCAGCACTTTTGATCCAAGTTTGTATCAAACTTACAGTGACTTGGTCACTCTTGGACAGACATACTGGTCTTCGTTTCCCATATGTAATGATGGTGGCTCAACACTTTTCTCCAGCCCATTCTCAAAATTTCACTGCCCTTTGTTTGGTGGGTCAGGATGGCGAGCCAGTGGCGGATGAGATGCATTGATCAGAGCTTGATAACTGGACTATGCACGGACCATTTTCATCATATATAACAACATGGCAACAGAAAATGATTTTGTTAGATTTGGAAAAAAAAATGCAAAATGACAGAGTGGTTCTGGTCTGAGTGGCTTTTTTCACTCAATTGAAATGGGGCACATGAACTAAAATAAGAGCATCCGCTTTTTGCATTACGAAAATGTGGTGCAGAGATCAGATTTGCCGCATCGTCCTAAAGCCTGTGGACACTGGCAGTGAACCCTCTCTTCTGGCTGGTGCCAAATAGCAAGTCAAATCCAGGCAACAGAGCTGACTTTCCCACTTAAAATCCCCTATTTTTGCACTAATTATGCATTACTGCATGTTACCACTCATTGTGGAGGCTAAGAGTGAAGCCTCATTTTTCTAACATTACTGTAACATGTACTGTGTTAGTTGCCTTACATGAGTTTAATTCAATAAGAGTATGGACAGAGTTGAATGCAGCTGAATTATGGGGGTGGAGAGGTTTACCTCTTCTCAGATGAACTGTATGAACTGACCAAAAGCTGACTTCTAGCCTGGTGCTAATCTAAAGGAAAAAGTTTTCAAAAGTTCCTTTTCCTCAGCTATGCAGAAAAGGTGATTGCAAAAGTGGAAAGTGGATTTTCAATTTCCAAACTTGGGTGGAATTTCAAATCTCAGCTTTGCCTGTAAAAAAAAAAAAAAATGAAACCAACCAAACCCAAACAAAACATCTGTTGGGGGAGCACAGAAAAACATTGCAGAACTTTTTACTCCTCTTTTTCCAACTTGTTCTGCCATTGGGTTTGAAAAGCTGATGTCTTTTGCAAGTGTACTAGATTATTTGTGACTGGGCTTTCCACCAGGTTAAGAGCCAACTTTGGATGCCCAGTAGCTGGAGCCAGGATCCATTCCTGGGTCTCCGGACTGCTTGCTTTAGCAAAGCCTCGAGAGCTTCGACTAGGTTGTACAAGTCTGAAAACAATGAAGTATCATCCAGGTGACAGCCAGGAGGAAGGCAGAATCACTCAGTGAAACGTCGGGCCACACGGGAAAGGTTTGATTCTGCCCTGAGTGACACCAAGCAGCACTGGCAGCCTGCACCTATTTTGGCATTCTTTTCTTTGAGCCCCATCTGCTGGAGTCCCGTGATTTCATGACATGTTTTATCTTTCACTCATTTGTTCATATTTAAAAAGCACATTTTTAGCCTTTGCAGCCAAGGACAGAAGCTGTAAGCCCCCA
This sequence comes from Scopus umbretta, assembly GCA_013400535.1. NCBI lineage: Eukaryota > Metazoa > Chordata > Aves > Pelecaniformes > Scopidae > Scopus > Scopus umbretta. The sequence goes on from VZTL01060660.1 coordinate 90,590, forward strand.
AAACCAAATGAAAGAATAACGATCAAATCTGAGGAATTTCAGGATAGTCTCATGATTTCACAATTTCTCAATGCTTGCGGCTGGGAATATCTGGGGCTGCCACTGGTAAAAATAACCTCACGGGCCTGGTTCTCATTTAACATGAAGGTCCCTTCACACCAGTCTGGCAATGTTGGAAGCTGGCGTGATATAAAAAGAGGTGTCGGTGTAAATGACGACTAAGCCCACTTGACCCCAGCAAGACTACTCCTAATTTACTCCAGCTCTGGGGAGGTCTGAGTCAGACATCAGCTCTGTAAAACTTGACGGAGAGACAGACAAATATACGCCACAACCTGCTGCTGCTCCAGAGGCCTCCAAGTCAATTATTTTGGTGATCTCACTCCTCCCTTCCTTCTTCTTTCTCTCCCCCTTTTCCCATCACGTGCTCGCTTCCAGCACACGCACGTCCTTCTGCAACAAAAAGCAGTGCCGCAGAGGAATGTGGAGGGTTTGAAAGCCCCCTGAGAGCAGGTAGATCCATCTGAGCGAGAGTGCCTGCTTGCCTCCTCCAAGTCAGGAGGGGAAGGCGGGAAGAGATCGGTTTACATAAGTACTTTGCCATATGAAGAAATAATTTAGTGGTATTAATAGAGGTTAAAGTTTCCCAGGAATCCCAAACAGGCCCCGCCAACACAGGTGGGTTCTTTCACTCACAGGGATGGGGAGAGTAACCTGACTCCCTGCAGCAGAGGGGAGACAGGAGGGCGATGGGGGCAGAGGCTCTGCCATGGTCTGCGGTGCGTGCGGAGGGTGCGGTGGGTCGCACTGCCTGCCGGCTGATTCACTGCCGGGCACGACGGGCTGTGAGACAGGGCCTTTGCTGAGGGATGCGGTAACCGCGCCACTAACCCCTCCACGCTAGCTGCCTGGGGAGGACAGGGTTTGCAAGGGCAGGGGCTGCTGGCTATTCAGGAGGTAGGAGTTGAGTTCCAGATCAAACCTGTGATCAGGAAGGGATCTGCACGCGTGACACCAGCAACACACACATATACGCATGCAAGCATGGGCCAAGCACTGCCCAGCACATCTGCCATGGTCCGAGCACACTCCCCGTGTGGGGCAGAAAGAGCGCGTGGCCCTGCAGACACGTGCAAACAGCCACATGCTGTTTCTTGACTGGAGCACGCACCAAATATGCTTCAGCAATGTGCGTGGAGCGTGCTGCGCAATTACCCGCACTGGAAACGCCTGCCTTTTCAGAGCTCAGATACCACAGACCAACCTGAAAGCACCTCCCGCTTCGGCAGAAAGCCTCAGCTGATGCCCAGCTATGATTCACCTCCAGTGTCTCCTGGAAAGCAGGACTTCATCCTGACTAAATGGATAAAATGGCATGGAGCACAGAGGGGGCTACAAGCAAGAGACTAACAAGCCTAAATCCCCTTTGTTTAGATTAGGATCTGAGATAATGTTGTCGATTCTCAAACATGGAACTTTTTGCAGCCCAGGGAGTTTTACGCCACCCCAAAAATAATTTCTCAAAGCTCCTGTGATTATGGTGCTTTCACCCTATAAAACACATGGGACCAAGCTCCAGCCCACCCTACATGGGGTTGTGCTGCCTTGCACTGGTTTGGGACATGGCCCACAGCCTCCGGATCACAGACGTTCCTAGAACACGTGGCTGCTGTTCTGCTCCGGAAGGGACTAACAAAGAAATAAGAATATTTGTTAATATTTTTTTTTCCCACTGAAAAGCAGTTAAACCTCCTAAGACACGTTTTCCAGACATCTAAATCCTTTAAAAATATTCTCTAGACTCCATAAAACTTACATTTTCCCCGGGTTCTCCCACGAGTTATTAAAAACCCGAAGTCCCTACCTTAAGAGCTTAGAGTTTGGTCATGATCAGAAAACCAACTATGTAGAATGGCACCTTTTTGTGTATTCAGAGACACATCTGCTAACGTAGTGGGGAATATCAGAGTGAACTGCAGGACCAGCACAGCCGAAGGAGAACAGCCAAGACACTGAAAAGAGATAAGTGATTTCTTGGGTATCCAGGCTAAGATTGAGGGATGCATGTTTGAAATGACACAGGCTTGGCACTCTGAAAACGCAGGGTCTTTTGACGGATGCCCTGGATTGGCACAACAACATTTGTAGCTGTTGGAAAACTGCTATCACATTCTCACTGTTTACTCTTTTCTCGACAAACACCTGGCAAAGCCAGAGTTTTAACGGCAGCATCTTTGGTTTCTTCCAAAGAGGCTCTTAAAAATCAAGATTTTTTCAAGGAGCTCTCAATATACAGGCCAGAAGAAAATCTACGTAGGCAGTTGTCCATCTATCCACGCATCACCACAGCATTGGAGTGCTGCTGTGACCAGTACGGTACAACGTAGAGCCTCTCCCTCCCAACAGAGGTACCTGTACGGAGCCTCTACAGTCCTGTATGGACGGCAGGTCGCTCACACCAAGCTGTGATGGGTGCAAAGCCTCCCCTGCGCATCAGGACAAGCAAACGATGTGGCTTGAAAGACACCCCGCACGGAGGGGCTTCAGAGAGTCAGAAGAGGGTGGGTTTTTTCCGTAGCTGCTTTTCTAGACCAGAACTGTGCTCCAACACTGCTGGAATCAAAGGGATCGTAATACCCTCCCTGGTTCACTTAAACATCAGCTTGTCTGGGGCGTGAACTCTGCCAACAGCAGCTCCTGCAAAGTGCTTAGCTCTTTCTTTCCCCCTTTGTTTTTCCTTTTTTAAAAAGCTTTCTCTTTTCCTCCCTGCTCTTACCGCGTTCACCGTCTACCTCCCCGTAGCCTCCCAGAAGCACTGGCGTGTTTTTAACCCAGGCATGAAACAATCCCACAGCCACAGATTGTGATGTTTCAGATAACATACGGAGAATGTAAATCCTGTCAGCAAGTGCAACAGCCATAAAAGGCTAAAATGGATTCCTGTGGATTAGAAATAAAACACAGAAAGGGCCCTGTTCTCTCACTTTCCTCATCTCACAACCTCCTCCGCCTCCCCTGGCCCTCCCTTTCCTCACTCCCCTTAAAAAAATCGCCTGGAAATGCAAGGGGAGGGTTTTGGTTTTTTTTTTTCATCAACTTAAAAGAAAAATAAAATACATTCCAGGAAAAGGACTGCTGCTAAGAAAACTAAAACCAGAAAATGCTTAAAGATGTTTTAATGACTTAAACACAGGGCTGGGATTGTGTCTAAAAGTTTCCACATTTAAAAAAAAGGTAAATTCAATATTAAATGTCCCCCACTACCACTGCTGCTGTATTTCTTTCTCGAACCATCTGATTTAAGCAGTGTATTATGAACACGGCCAGCGCGAACAGACACGAGCCTACATTTAAGCAAAGTTTACACTTCTGTTCCAAACCAGAAAGGCACAACTGAAAATGCTCCTAAAATAATGAAGGCCACGTGAGTGTGGGTCCGAGAGGCTGTTAACAAGCAGCTGACAAGTTTCTGCTCTAGGAATTAGACCCTCATTTAGAGGAAGATTAGCAGAAATCTTCCTTCTAATTACAGAACAAGTCCAGCGATCTCACCGCTCCGAATTTGCTGCTGGAGGCGTGTGGCCAGCTCAGCGGACAAAGAGCCTCCCTCCAGCCAGAGGTGCGGTTCCAGTGCTGCTTCAAAGCCTTGGGGTGAGGCAAACAGGGTCAGTTCTCAGCTCCCTTCTGAAGCCAACCCATGTAATTTGTCACGACCGGTAGCTTGTGTTGTGGAGGGGCCTGACTGCTGATCTGGCATGAAGGGCTGAATCAAATCCTTTCACGGAGCGGACAGTGCGGTTCTTCTAGGTCACGGCAGAGGTTAGGGCAGGGCAGGGTGCTACAGCTGCCTGCAGCGTATTTGGCCTTCGGGTATGTTCAAAGCGAGATGTGGGGAAAGCCCCATGCTAAAATGTTGGCTTGCGTGCAGGAGCAGGAGAGACAAACCTGCTGTTAAAACCAGCAGCTGAGAAGTTAACACACTGATACGCCGTCTGAAATGCACAGTGTCAGGAGCATTTTGTTTAAGTGAGCAAAATCTGGAGTGTTCTGGGCGGAATGTGAAAACCCAAAATTTGACTTGCTGCTTTGAGGCTGTATAAAGGGTAGACAAATAATCAGACAGCAGACAGGCTGAGCTTTGCCTATTGACTGTCACTCGTCTTATTGACAGATATGTAGACACACACAAATACAGACACAAGATGTACCCACAGATACAGCTGCTCCCTGAAACAACACAGTCCCTGTCAACGGTGGGGTAGGGAAGCCCTCAGTATTGCAGAGCAAAAACACTGCCGGGGGGAACTCTAGAAGGCCCCTGCATCCTGTCTAGAGCCAGGCTTCCCAGCCCTGCTCCCACATCCCACCTCTACCCACTGCCAGCTTCGCTGTATCAGTATCAGCCTGCAATTACAGGGTGAGAGCCTTCTGAGAAGCCAGAACTGCCCAAAAGTGTTGGAGAGACAAACAAAACCTGGACTAGGGCCGGGACAGATCGACTGAGGCTGAAGAACCATCCAAAGGTGCACATGATCCTCAGCATTTCCAGGAAGGGAAATGGAGGGAATCAAGGGAGCTTCTCACAGTTCATTCACAGTTCTCCAACCACTTCCACAGGGTCTGACCCTCAGTTTCCTTCCAGCATACCTAAATCTACAGGGGACAAACCAACAGATTGAAATAAACACCTCCTGCCTGCACGCAAAAGCGTGCTTATCTAGCCAGATCAGCTGATGGAGCCTTCAATGGGGCCACATCGATTTGCACCCACTGAAAAGCTCCCTTCCCATTTGCAGCCTGGCTAGGAAACCAGCTGCAGCAGGAGCTGTTACAGAGAGAAACCAAAATGGAAGTAGTTTCTTTTTCCTGAAGTCAGACTTGATGGACCCAAGGCTCTTCTCACAGCTTTGAGAGGCGGAAAGTCCTCTCCTGCAGGGACCCTCTGGGAAAAGAAACCTGTGCGCAACCAGGGGATCTACCAAACCTCAGCTGAAAGCGAACCCCCTGCTCTCCACCCCATCTCCCCACGGCAGGAAGGACCTTCTGAGACTCAAGCCCAAAACAACTCCTCAGCAGCCACTCTGACAACCTCTCTCCACCTTCATCCAAAAGCTCATTTCTCTTTTCAATTCAGCATTGGGGAGGGGTTGTGGGTTTGTTTTTTATTGAGAACGTGCAAGCGTGTTTCAAACCCAGATTTCCATCCAAAAGAGTAGGAGGCCGTAGTCAGACTTCCCAGACCACAAAGACGTACAGCTCAATCTCCTTCCAGCCAGAGTTTCCATTGTACTCTTCCCAGATGAACTTTTAAAATGTGTGTGTGTGTGAATATGTGTGCCAGTGTGTGCGCAAACGTGTGTGTTTTTTCTTTGCTTAAAAAAAAGTAGAAAAAAGGCAAGCGAGGCTTTTAGGAGGTTAATAAACCGACCTGTTGCCAAGTTGGATATGCGCGTGGAAGAGGGGAGTTGAGGGTTTTAATCCCAGTTTTTGATAAATAGAAGACATTCTAGTCATAATAAAATGTGTTTTACACTTGAGGGGGAGAATAAGGGGGAGAAAAAAGGAAAGTTTTGGCCAGGCACTGCAAGCTCCTGAGCCCAAACAATGAGGTTAAGAAACATAACTGTAACGCATTAGTAAATTGACAATGAAATTGCAGTTACTTCACTGGCTCTTTATTAAATAAACACAGCCTGAAATGGACCTGTCTGCCCCGGAGGTATTTGTATAGGGTTCATATTACTAACTCAACACTGCTGCTAAGGCACTCTCAGGCACTGCACACCCTGGAGTGCAAACACATTCCAGAGCAGACCCTGCAAGGTGGGGCCGACCTTGCTTTTTCCCTTGTCACTTTTTCCCTTTCGTTTAGACCCCAGATTTTATAGCCACTGGCTGCTACCATGACATTTTATCCCCAGTCACAGCTCCTTTCAGGACCAATTGAGAGAACAGCATGCGTGAATACAAGTGCTAAGAGCACGCTCATGGACTAGCTCTCCCACACACTGTGCCCCTCTTCCTGCCTCGCTCTTGGCCCTGGAAAAAGGTCCTTCTCTCCCAGGGCCCCTTCACAGCCTGCTCCCGGCTTGTGGTGGCTGCTTCCCCCCAGGTCCCTCAGTTGTTCTGTTCCTAATCAGCAATCAGCCCTTCTCACCTATTCACACCCCCAAGGAAAAAANTATTCCCCCCCCCAAAGAAAAAAAAAAAAAAAAAAAAAAAAAATCACACCCCCTACGACAGCATGCACAGTTCAACAGCCATTTACCCCTTGCAGCTACAACCCCAAGCATCACCATTTCCCACTTACCGGCTGTCATACCTCCCCACACAAGGGCCTTTCAACAACACATCTCCATCCGTGTCCTCATATATATCAATCTAATCAACAGTCCTGACACTTGTGCCATGGCCTTACCCCCAACCATCCAACACTGCAGCTACAAGTGGCAACGATAAGCAACAACAAGAAGCTACTGCAGTTGAAGATACAGCTGCAACTCCCATGCAAGGTGAAAAGCCACCTTACAAAACCTTCACCTGAAGTTCCAGCTAACCATTGACACATAACTAGCCGAGCCAAATCCCAGTCCCACTCACACAGGCAAGCTCGGGTAATCCATCCCCCCACATAAGCACATGTTGGAGACAATAGGAACTTCAGCATGTTCAGCACCTTGCAAGGCCTTGAACAGCTGCCAATGTCCTTTGGAGTTGCGCCAAACCAGTTCATAAGATGTGAATGATAGAGATTCTCAGCAGCCCATGGGGTCTGTAGCGGGCTGTGCTACTGTTGGATTGCATGGTCACGACATGCTTTTCCCCTTGTTCTAAGACGTACCTCCTGTGGAGTCAGGATTTCTCAGTGAGGAATTCTATTCCTGTCTGCAAGTGGAGTGAAAGAGGTCTGCTCTTCTTTCATATGTGACCAAACCAAGAAGAAGCAGTGGGTTAAGTATTTTCTTGCTCCCACTGTCATCAAGGGCTTTATGGGAAAACATCAGACTCTCACAAAGGTGAAATACAGAGATAAGACCTAACGAATTGTTTAGAACAGAGAATTTACCTGTCACTAATTCCATCCAACTAGTCTTCACCCAGACTTGAAATTCCCCCCGCTACTCAAAGCTCACATTTTCAAACCTTATGCAGAAGTCTGATGTGATGAGAAAGTGCACCAAAATTCAGCTTTTCTGGGGCAATTTCCTCAACAACAACTACACAAACCTGGGCCTTGGAACAAGAGCGAGACCATCTAGCACACGCTGAGCAGCCTTCATGCATGCATGTTCCGGCAGAGAGCAGCCAAAGTCAAGTGGATGAAGAGAAAGCAGGAAGCAGAGATGCAGCCACTGATGGGAATTTTAGTAATATGGAAGAAAAGATGGACATTTTGCAAACACGTCTCACTGACACAGAAAACAGCAGATAAAAAGGCCACCGTAAAAGCATAGTACAATAAAATTAGGTAGCTTTACTAAACCTAAGTGCCAAAGCCAAGGCTGGGGGGATGCTTTACAGTGCACTTACAGATGGCTGTAGGGACTACTGGATAGTGATGATTTGGGCTCCACCTCTTTGTCCCTTCTCCTCAGGTGCCAAACTGTATTAAAATCCATCAGGATCAAGCTCATACTGACTATTTTCTTAGTCATCCTGTTTTTCCATATGAGCAAACGGTGTTGTTAGCACATCTAGCCTTTGGAAGAGCTTACCAAGGCGGGGGGAGAGGCAGCAAATTCTCAAATTGTCTGGGATCCTTAAAGCAACACTGGATGTCTCTCCCTAAGAGACAATGCCCTAGCTCCACCAGGGACTGCTTGGAGTGTGCAGGAGCAGTGGGTGGAAATCCCTGGCCAGCTGTATGCAGGAGGTGAGCCCAGCCGCTCCAAGGGATTCCGTCTGGCCTTTCAGCTGAACGTAAAATCACAGAGACGTCTCCTGCCTTGCCAAAAGCAGTTTTAATTTTGTAAGGGACTGAAAGGGAGAGCTTTCCACTGAGTTCTTTCATTCATATAGACTGGCGGATGGCTGATTTTTAGCCTTTTTTTTTTTTCCCCGCCAACTTGTTGAAGCCTCCAAGTTTCCCTCTGGAAATTCCATCATGGGGTGGTTTTCTCTTTGAGTTACCTTTTGCAGACCCCTCAGGTGCAACCCAAAGGCCTCCAGGGGCCAGGATTGAAAAGCTCTGCAAATTTAAGTTGTTGCAAATAGCAAGATGCCCTGTCCGTACATTCAAGCTGCCTTTGACAGGAGTCTCTTGGACAGGAGTCAGCCTTGGCTGTGGATGGGAGGGAAGGTCTCTCAGAGAAGATGGCTCTGCCCTATGGTGTTAGTTGTTCACAGAGATATTGCTGAAACAAAAACTAAGAGTAAAGCAGTACCATATGTATCCAAAGATTGTTTAAAGCATACAAACATTGCACAAGGATCCTTAAAGTCTTACCTCCCTATTGCTATTAACACAGCAATTGCCAGAGTCGGGGACCTGGAGCCAGCAAGCCCAATATCCTTCTCCAGAGGCATGATGTTTGGACCAGCTATAGCAAGTGTCAGTGACACAGCAGCAACAGCCTCTGCTTTCTTGCTAGGTTACCTTCACTGGAGCAACATCCATCGTTGGTGGCCAGCTTGTGAGCCTCCAGCAATAAAACCAAGACTTGAAACAGCTTGGGCCAATATCTCATCTTCTCTTTCCACAAACAGAAACACAAAACACCTGGGTTTATTCCTCACCCTGTGCAGCTCCCAGTCCTGGCAACATGCATAGCAGGTCCACAGGATATGGGGGCTAACTAGTTCTTTTTAAAGGGGTTCCAACCTTTTCCTAACTGGGATAGGATGAAGAGTTCTACTTCAAGAACCTCATATCCTTTGTGGACTTACCCTTTGTGAGTAAGTCATAAGAGAGAGAGATTGCAAGACACACATTACAGTGAGTTACACCAGCCACTTCTTGGAGTTTCCCTCTTTCTCCACCCATTCAGGTGGTTTTACATGTCCTCTATTCCTCACAGTGGTTTATCCCTGCTTTCAGAAAGCCCCCACCTTTCCCTTATCCATTTTCTAGGCATTCACTTGACATCTGGTAGAGAGGAATATAAGCCACTCTGCAATGAAATCTTACCCTGCCTCTTTTTCCAGCCTGTCTGACAGAGAACAAGTCAGCTGTGGGCCTCACCAACAATTTTAAACAAAACCCTGCAATCCAGCAGGTCAGGCCATTTTAGCATATGTACCTTTTATTTGTAGCGGACTGTTAATAATTAAGTGATGCCTTTCATATAGACATTTACAATAATTTAACCTTGCCCTTGCTGTGTAATTTATTCTTTGCAGAAGCCAATAAAAATAAAGGCCCCATATTTCGTCTCTCTCATTCTCTGTACATATATATAAATACATATATACACATATATCCAGAATAGTGTAATAGGTTTCACATATTGTTCCATAGGTATCATTAGGGTAACAGAGCCAAGTGTCTCAGTTCATATGACTTTCTTTATAGGTGCCTTACAATCCACATAAAATTGAGCTTATGTTTCCTCTCCATCCACTGGTTCTAAAACAAGATGAGGAAGGGTTCTCTCTCTCTCTTTTTCTCTTTTTTTCCTTCTTAGTTCCAGTCCTCACTACACCAAATTAAATTTTTTCCATTGGTGGTAAAGACCAAACTTTAAAGAACCCAGCAATTACCAAACTGGACATCACTTACAATACATCTCTTGTAACGTCTTACCTCTGACCATGATAAGTATTAAAGACTCCAGGAAAAAGTTTTGAGCAATACCCATAGTAGACAAGTATCAAATCCCAGCTTCACAGAGAGGAAAACACTTCTTAAATTTGTGAATTTTTTAGAAACTCCTGTTTCTAAAGCCACAGAACAGAGAACCCAGCAGGTAAGTGGAATAGGAGCAAGGGAAGGGACTAAAACCAGAGATTTATTTTTCCCCCCCAAAAAAAGAAAGGGAAAAAAAGCACAGGACAGGAAAAGAAGAGCCAAAGCTAGTACTATTGGCTTCACTTCCACAGAGTCCTAAAGAGGCTACACAGAGAAACAAAAGAAAAATACTTTCCCCTAAAGAAACATTAGTAAAAACACATTTATTAAAGCACAGAAAATTCCTTAACACTTAAGAGACCTGATGCTCTGGAAAGCGCAGGGCTGACCGCTGTGCATAAGCCAGCGAGGCTGAGGAGACAGCCGTGTGCCCCTGCAGACGTGCTGCTCCGGCAAGGAGGAGCTGGAGAGCCTGGTCTGCCAGTGTACCCACTCCACACACAACCAGGGCGACCAGCACAGCCCAGTTTCGCCTGATCCAGGCAGTTACGGAAAGGGGCCTAGAACTTCACTTGGGACTATTTTTGTGCTCCCAAATTAAGGATCAGCTTTACTGTCCTTCCTGAGGTTTAACCTCACTCTTAAAAAGCTCCTGCATTAGATATGCAATCTTCTTAAAGGCAACTGTGCTATGCAATTAAGACACTCGGGTGATGTTGGAGAGACCGAGATGCATGGAAGCACTATGGATCTCCTAGCACATGTGGCCTAGAACCTATGGGTCACATAGGGGACATGCTTCCCCCATGTCATATACCCACGGTAATGCTGCAAAAAGTTTCCATTCAATCCCAGCCACATCTTTTTTTCCAGGGTCCTTTAGAGCAGCATCTCCTAAGGGACAGCAAAGCATGTCTGTATTGTTATTGTCATTATTCACTGGTGTGGCAGGGGGAAAAAGGGGCAGGGACAACACAGCTACTGGTCCCTGGGGCATGGCTGGCTTGCCGCACACGGCTGTTTGGTCCATATGAGGTGATGGAAAACTTTCCCTAGCATCAGGTGTTGCTGCTGAGCGTGAGCTGCTCCAGTTACGCTCTCGGCAAGTGTTATAAACACACAGGCACAATCTAAATATTTATGGCACATGAAATCTCCCGTCTGCTGTTCCTCAGCAGAGAGAGAAGAGAGGAGGGAGGGTGGGAGGGTGAATTAAGAGGTGATTATTGTGCAGGGCCTGTAAAATCAAAATATGGAATCAAGATGTATTCAGTCCCCAGAAATGGTCACCACAGAGAGGATCCAGGTGTCAGCTCGCTGACGTTGCTCTTAGAGGTTTGCCACAAACTGGGGTCAGCTGGCTCAATCCATGGCTGGGGGAAAGCGCTCAGCTTCCACCAGCTGAAACACTGCTATTTTACAGCAGATGGAAATATGGCCCTGATTTCGTGGTCTCCCTTTTCCTCTCAAGCACCTCGTGAGAGACTGGTTGCTTCAGCTCATAAAACCTTTCTGGGGCTGTGAAGGAGTAGAGCAGGCTGGGAAATCATTTCTTTGCCCTTGACAAAAATTATGATGGAATTTGTTTTCTTATTCTTTCTATTTTTGCTCAAATCTCTGGGGGTTCTGTTAAAGGTTGAAAAAAGAAAAAAAAACCAACCACACAACAAAAAAAGAGAGACCCAGACTGGGGAAGTTCAATGTGTTTCTCTAACAATTGCCCATTGATCCAACCTGTGCAGTGCTGAGTATTCAAGGGTGATAGGACTGTCTTGCCAGAAAGGAGAAGTGGAGCTGCTCTAAGAGAAATGTTCCACTTAGCAAAGCTTGGGAAGTTAGTATTGATTGAAAAGGCCCCACCAACAGAATCCTGTCTGCACTGGTCTCTGGTGCTAGCAAATGCCATTTCAGCCCATTTCACCACTTCGGCAGGAATCAAGGACATGGCGTTCACAGGTGCCCAGATAAATTTGGTTGGGTAGCTGGACAGCCTACCAACAATCTCCCCCAGGTCATCACAGAGGCCCGACAAGGAGAACAGATTGCAAATACATTTTCAGGACCACAACACACTATAATTCTCAAGGATGCGTCTGCCCACAGATGAAGGATGTGGTGACATCTCTGATAATGTAAATTCAACCGGGAACACTGACCCATGACTGGCTTGAGCAGACAACCCCTGTGGAAGACTGCCTAGAGAGCAGGCAGGTGAGCCCTCAAGGTGCTGCCCAGACTTCTGGTTCAGAGTTTTCACTATTTTTAGCAGAAAAAGACAATACAGAGGGCAGCTCCTCTACTACAAAGTACATTTTCTTTGCACTGGTGTTAAGACACTGACGGTGTTAGTTACTGCATTGGTGGCTCTGACTGAAGGCTTGGCGATGTCCAGCTGGAAATAAAGCAAGTCCTTCCTCCATATGTTGGAGCTGCTGCTTGCTGTGTTCCAATAGACCCATTGATTTCTATCAGGAAGGGTGACACTACAAAGAGCAAGAGTTTTCTGTCTTCTGATGACTTTGGTTTCCGGCTGCCAGAAATGTAAGAGAACTAGCACATGGGAATTTGTATACTGCTCTGTTTTCAGGAGAGTGTGTTCAGTTAAGGTGGGGCCCCCAAAGTTATTTTTAGCTCAGCACAAATAACGGAGCAGAAGGCTTTGACGTTTTTCCTGAACGAGTCCCAGGACCAAATTAAAAAATCTAGGCTATCTAAGCTCTGATCATGAATTTATACAGCCTTTCACCTTGTTTTATGCTGGCATTGGTGAGTTTGAGCACAGGCTTCTGACAGCAATGGGAGGATCAGCAGGAAGAAATGTATGGGGTATGGTTCAGGTGAGTTATACCAACTGAGACCTCAGTTTTCTGTCCAAAATAAGGGTTTGGTTTCTTCTCAGATCTGCTCTGCAAAGTTGCTGAACAGCAACTCTTGACTTCAAGGAAGTACTCCAGTGCCTCAAAGGGCTGACAGCTCACTGTTGCCAAATTAGAGTAAACACGCCAATTTCCACATCCCCCGGAACTGCAAGCACTTCCATAATCACTCAGGAGAAAGTTTAAGTGGAGCCGGGCCTTAGTAATAACAAAGCCAGGGCACGTTCTGGTTGGCACACCCAGATGGATGTTTACACTCACACCCACGGAGGCGCCAACCCCAATCTCCTTCCATTGCAATGACAGGCCTGACTTTGCAGGGCTTCCAAAGGCACAACACCTCCTGCCCTGCAGAGGAATTTTACTCCCAGAAGGCTGAGAATGTTTTCCATAGGAATCTGTAGTTGAGAAAGGTGCTATTTTCCATGTTTCAAATACGCAAACTGAGACATCATCTACTGCTTACGTTCCATGAGCTGCACACCATCTCTGTCAAAAGCTGGAACAAAGGTACTGACTTCAGTGGACTTCTTACAGACTCACCAGGGTTGCTTGTCAGTGAGACAAGGGGTAGGCTTTTGAATTTCCAGGGTCTCTCCTTTAAGCCTCTCTACAATCAACCCAGGGAAACAAAGTACCTTCCTCTAGGGACGGCTCAGCTGACTGCACAGCCAAAGGTAAAGCTACTGTGGACATTTAAGAAGCCTCCATGCTACCCTGTGTCTGAGCTCAAATCTCAAAAAAGCCAAAAATCTCCAGCTCAAACTAATAGATACATCTGCCAACAACTTCTTTTAATTTTTTGGAACTACTCTATAGATTATTTCATTGCCAAGAAAAAGAAGAGATATTTATGATGGTGACTGAAAAACTTTGAAATTCCAAGTCAGATCCTCAGTGGTGTAAACTGGAGCTGCTCCAGTGCGTCAAGGGGACATTGCCAATTTACACAGGTTGAATTGGCTCTCTCGTTTTACCTGCCTCACTCTCTAGCACACATGGACAATTAAAGGTAGCTTATTGAGGTACTATATGAATATCTGCCACTCTTTCCTCTTAAGTCATCTGGTTGGAAAAGAAATATAAGGGTGCAAATGCAGAAGCAAAATCAGACATTTGTTCCTACCTTGAACTAAGAGGTAGCTTGGTGTTGCAGCTTTAGCATGAAAATGGAAACTGAAAGCTGGACAGACAGAGAACACCTGCTGATACAGTGTCAGGTAGCTTCCTTGAAGGCACTGGGTCTGTCCTGTAAACCAGGAGAAAAAAAAAAACAACTTTAGTTTGTAAGAGGGTTGTGAGTATTAAAAACAGGTAAGATGGGGAGGTGTTTCACTACTAATGCAAGAGGAGCATGGGAGAGTTCTAGAGATATAAAGAACATGTGCTTAACATTCAGCAGGTGCTTAAGTTTATATAAAGTGCAGCTCAATGAATTTCCTAACTTTCCTGTCCTGAGGTTCTTCATGAACAAAGTTTCTGCAGGTGGGTCTCATTCAGAATCAGTGCCTTATTTAACATCAGGGAGGTTCTTTTGATCTGTCAGTCTGCTGGTTTTCATTATGACTGAGACATCTTTCCGAGAAGGTTAAGGAAATGTGTGTCAAATAATGGCCTTTATTCTTAGTCTTTGGAATTAAAAAGAAGTATATAATCAACAGAAAATATATTATTATATTATATTATATTATGGCAGCATGCAACCTTCCTGAAGGTGTGCACCAAACATATACTAGACTGGGGTATTAGCAAACACATACACGTATGAGTAACTTTACTCACGGCAATAGTCCCCATTATCTTAAACTACGCACGCCGGTAAAGTGACTCCCATGATTGGGAGTGCTGCAGGATTGGGCCCTGTGTGCTCTACAGAACATTTTTAAAAATTTAAATGTATCTAATCCTTTAAAAAAAATGTAAACCAGTTGTGACCTTCTGGAATCCTGTGAGTTTAATGGGGAGTTTTGTCTGCACACGGAACAATTCCTTTGTTAGATTGGAACACGCTGAATTTAATCTCAGAATGAATTTTTATGGCCAAGACATAACCCACCCTTGAAAAGAAAGAGAGTTTATAATGGAAAGGCTGACACAATCTGAATTATAGAGCTATAAATGACAGCACTTTAATCATTAGATTAAAGTGACCAGTCACTTCCAACAAAGGGGTGCTTGAGCCAAAGCTATCATAGCAGGTGGAAAGATCCTCCATCGATTTCAGAGGTCTTTGGATCAGACCCAGGTTGTTCATGGAGTTCAACTATTCATTTCAATCCTTATTCAGCTAGATATTTAAACACATGCTAAATATTTACTGTTTGTATAACCTGGAACTGATCTCAACTTCCAAATTAGGCCTGGGTGTAACTATTTTGCCAACTGGTACTCGGATGAGCTAGTTTAAAGAGGTTCTAACTTGAATTTGATATCGTATTTTACTTAGCTTTTTGGTGTTATCCCTATTGCTTTAATGCAGTTGTCACCTTTTGTTAAAGCACATATCGACACTGCAGTGCAGTGATTTTAATTGTGTGGATTTTAAAAAACAAAACAAAACAAGGCAACCAAACAAACCTCTCCAGTTATTTGGGGTTTCATTTTCATTTTTTTCATGTTTTGGGGAAGAAGAAAAGACACATGAAAAAGAAAGAAAATGGAAGGTTGAAAATGATTGGGTTTCAGGAAAAAAAAAAAAATGTTGGCAATGAAATCAGGAAAAGAAGCAGGGTTTTTGAATAGTGAAGCTCACCAACTAAGCCAGGGAAAAAAACTGAACTAAGCTCTGAAACTTTACCTTCCTTTAATTATACAGGTGACATTTCAGACATTTAGTCTGATTTTTGCATCTGCATATTGAAAACACCCTTTTAAAAATACTTTAAAAAATAACTGCTACAGAACATTTATTTAGTGAAAAGTAAATCTTATAAAAATTCAATTGCAAAGTAGTTAAGGTATTTGAATTTTTTTTAAAGAAGAAGAATCCCAAGAAAGAAAGTATTTGATGGCTAATAATCTCATTTCAATATAATAGGACCTTTCTTTTGCAAAGAGCAAGACAGGTTAAAAGATATAATTATGACTTTGCAAACTCTCCCAAGTGCTACGAGATCATCTGACAGTTCTGATCCCGGGCTCAGCTCTCAAAGGGGAAAAGTCTTTGTCTAGTTAGAGAGTTAAAGAGACAGGATCCCTATTCCACCCTCTGCCTACATTGCAATTTAACTGTCAAAAAAATCCAAGCTGCAAAATTGTCTTATTCCAACACAGCGCGAGAAAAGAGAGAGAGGTTTGAAACTGACCTGTCAAAAGCACCCTGTTTAAAAATGTATAATATATTTTAAATATTTTTTTCCGGAGGTACTTAAAGGTTAAAGATGTGCCAGAGAAGTAGGATGGATTTTTTCCCCCCTTCACTAAAGCTTTTTAAAACAATTAAAACAAAAAAAAAATCATTTCAAAATTAGGGAACATCAGTGTAAAAAAATCCCCTGAAGATCAAAAAGAACACATTAGAATCACATTAATTCTGATTAAAAAAAAAAGATAATAAATCCCCTTTTTCAATGGAAAGAGAAACTTTGAGGACATTTAAATAGTGTTTTCATTGTCAGAATTTACAAGAAGGTGGAGCAGAGTGTCTGGAAGAGACGAAGACCGAGGCAAGCACTGAGCCATGAGGCAAGATACAGAGGCTGCTGTTGACAGTCTGTCCTGGATATTCTTGGGCTCTTTAAAGCTTTGCTTTTTTTAATGTTTCAAAATAGTGAAAGAAGGAGGGGAAAATATTTTTCCCAAGTAACCAAACAAAAGAAGCCATTTCTTAAGGGGGGTTTCCAAGGAACCACAAACAAACAATTCCAAATCATTTTTTTACCAAATATAGATGGCAAACAGACAGCCGGACGTGCCCAAAGGCTTTTGCACAGTGCCGCCCATGTGGCATTTTGCAGTACCACGAGCACGTGGCGTTGCACCAAA
Source organism: Scopus umbretta (assembly GCA_013400535.1). Classification (NCBI taxonomy): domain Eukaryota; kingdom Metazoa; phylum Chordata; class Aves; order Pelecaniformes; family Scopidae; genus Scopus; species Scopus umbretta. Next base: position 107,237 of record VZTL01060660.1, read on the forward strand.
GCAGATCCAGTCTGCAGTACTACAGCAGCACCTCCCTCGCCCTGGACTGCCCCGGCAGGACCAGGCCCCACAGGGTGTTAGCAAAGCCAGGGGGAGCCTGGGGCTGCAGAAGCGCCAGACTGGGATCTGTAAGCATGTGAGCTCTGTGTTTATCTCTTGGAGCAAGCAATGCACTCCCCTAAGCAGGGAGCAAGGGCCAAATTTCCCTATTATTCATCTTCCTGCAAGTCAGGAGTGAGCCCTTCATAAATCAGGAGTCAATTTGTTGGAGGCAACAGTTTCCCCACCTGACAAACCAAGCAAGAGTGTGTTCAGGTCCATTCGTTCACCTCCATCAAGCCCCAGCAACACCTCAACGCACTAGAGCAACTGAGAGGACTCACGCACCAGCAGCGTCTTTGTAGCCTTTATTTGCTGCAGGGGGGGCTTGTCCTCCAAGGAGCCAGTTGGGTTTTCCTCCCTCCTAATCAGCAAATTGTAACCTGCTCCTTCCCATATGTGGCTTGACTAATGGTCCTGCCCTACGTCTGGCAGGGGCACAGGCCAAGCTGTTTTTCACATGTGATTTGTGTGCACCCGGCATGAAGGGAGAGCCAAGGGACAGGCAGAGCCACGGGTGAGAGAGTTGTAGCCTTTGGACAAACGGGTTGCAAAATAACATCCCTCCCTGTCCCTCTGGCATTTTAGATCTTTCCCATAAATGAGTCCTCTAGTCCTCTCCCTGATGCTTGGGTCCCAAACCCACCGAGAAAAATGGGAATCTCCCTTGGGCTCTGCAGCTGGTCCTTCTAACCAAAGGCTGACAGGAAAGGGTACCAGCCTGTCTTACCCCCAAAGTCACAAGCTAAAAATCTTTCTAAGATTGAGAGCCAAAGAACACTACCCCAGGGGGGAGTTCCTCAAGTCATAGAAGGACATCAAAATAGTCCTAATGGAATAGCACTAGCAGACAGACAGACTTGCATTGCCTGTACAAGGGCCACACAGCTGGGCTGATACCATAAAGTGCTTTGAAACATACAGGGATTTATTTAGATGTATACAAACATCAGGGCCATAGGCTCCAGGCATCCTTGGCATACCCAGCAAACACACCCTAAATGGTATCACTACAATCCAAGATAATGGCACCAGCAAGACAAGTGGCATAAAAACCAACCTACTCCCCACTGCTCCCCTGGCAAAACTGTCTCCCTTTCCAGCCCTCTTTACTCCATCATCTCCAGGTGGTGGGGAGATAGATGAACTTTGCAACAGCACTGAATGTCACTGTCAGACACAGGGAACTTTGCAAGAGGGGTAAAGCAGCAGTTGTGTATTGGTGCTTATCTTCAATATTTTAATATATGTAAAACTGGTAAATCGGGGTGTGGCCAAACTAAAAAAAAAGGGGGGGGGGATGGGGGACCTTGTTAAAGCATCCTTGCAAATTGATTTGCGTACCTCCTGCTGCATTAGGAAGTGTGTCAACACAGTCCTGTGTTTCCACAGGACCTGAAGGGTGACCAGGCTTTAAGTATTACTCACTAAAAATTAAAGCCAAACTGGACCCTTGCCCTAGGAAACTTGCCAGATTTCTGCTCTTAAAGGAATGATAAGCCTTTGGGATGCTGCTTTTCTGACTGTGCAAAATCAGGGTCATGTCTGGGATAAAAGCTCCTCATTAAATAGCTCCAATCCTGCTGCCCTTAATTCTGGAAGGACGTCTTCCTCCAAGAGCAGGACCAGAACCCACCAGCAAGATGAAGGTGTGCTCCTGGCAGCCCACACGGACTACACTAGGGCAAAGGGCTTTTCAGAAAGTGTTCCTTTTGTGTATGTTGCTCAGAAGAAGACCTTCCCCATCCATTCCATTAAGCACTCTGGTCCCAAATTCTTGTCAGTTTGCCTCAGCCTTTTGAGGGATGAGACAGTGATGGGGTTTCTCTGGTGCAACCAAGAGCAGGGCCTGGGTCTCCATGGTAAATACTGTATGCTAAAGCTGGCTTCCTCATGCCTCTGGAAAGCTGCCATGATTCTGCCCACATATAAACCACATATAAACCAAAACTCATCTGCTTTGCACATTTTACTCTTAATCCAACCTTTTCTCCAGCTCATCTTTTCTTTTTTGTGATCAGTTTGGAAGGATTTGTGCCTTTGTGTCAGGGACAGTCTAGCTGCTTGCTTATGACCGCACCGAGAGGGCTGCAGGTGTCAAAAAAGGAATTCCTGCAGTGAAAATCATGGAGGTAGTTCTGAGGAGACATGGATAGTGGGGTGTAAAACCGTGTGTCACCTGGTGAGAAAAAAGTAGAGAGTGGCAAAGAGCCACGGCACACACTGATTCGACGTGTGTGCGTGTGTAGCAGGAGCAGAAACATAGACACAAAAGGGGAGAGGAAGTCAGCAGGTGTAACCCCATGAAATCCCACATCAAGACCCATGCTTGGGTTTACCATTTTTACCTCATCACTTTCCTTTCTTCCTATTGCTGTGGAAACCACCCTCACCTGTACATCCCCAATAACCTATTCCAACTGGCACCCTCTTACCGGACAATTCAAACCGAAGGCCATGGTGAATACTAACAGCTTTGCCAGGCTTTTCTCAGATAGGGGAAATTTGCAGGTGGTGTGAAGCTAGCGGTGCTGGCTTTACACAGCGGAGTGTGACCCTACAGAAGCAGAGTACCTGTCCTCAGAGCAATGTCTCACCATCAAATGAGACAATTTCAGCTGAGCTGTGAGTTGAGCTGCCTTCAGGCTGGGACAGGCTCAGGCGACGTCCCCACTCCGCAGTTGGTCCCCCCTCAGCGCACAGCACACGTTTCGGTTTGATTGATTTTGTAATTGCTCGTTTAATTGAACAGTTACAGCAACACTATCAGGAAAAGGTTTCAGGGCTGGGAAGGGGGGTTGGAGGGTGTGGGGGTGGAAGGGGAATTGGAGCTGGGGAAAGAGCAAAATGGGTTTTTCCCTTTCTCTTAAGAGGAAAACAGAGAGAAGAGGCAAGGAGACGAGTTCCCTTTAGCAGACACTGAGGAGGAAGAGAGCTGAAAACAATAAATTACTAAAAGATGAGAAGAAAAATGAGAAGTGGGTTGAAAAGTGTGGCAGGGCTGGAGGGTCCCAGGGACTGCTTAGCCTCTAACTGACATCCTCTTCCTGCTAGCTGCGAATGCTGGCATGAGGAAAATGGGCCACAGAGAAGGAAAGCTGGGAAGCTGTGTGAGCTGGAAGGGGGGTGGTGGGGGGGAACAAGCAGCAGAAGGTAGGTGAAGATGCCTGTGTGCCTAAATAAAAGGTGCATAAGCAACATGGAGAGCCAGGAAAGACCTACCTGTGTCAGAGAAGCTGCAAAGAGCAGAGAGTGTACGAAAGCAAAACAGATGTGTACAGGATGGTCTGCATTTCAAACACAAGTAAGGGTGGCGTCTGTAGCATATCCCTGTATGAAAGATGAAACTCCAGGGAATGGGAGAATGGACCAGCAGGTATACATAGGGAAGCTGGGACGTGTGACAGTGAAGGGAGAATGCACGTATATGAAAGGAAAGCGGGAAAAACAGCGAGAGAGACAGATGGACACCTCTTCACAAAGGGAGGTGAGTGTGAAAGAAATCAGGACACATGCTGGCTGGCTTTATCAGTGAGCCTGCTTACTGGGTATGCTCTGCGGTCATGCTGTGATACGAGGTTGCCACTTCTTTGCAGATCTGGTGCCACACTGCTTTTCATGTCTGGGGCTATGTGGGCACTACTTCTGTGTGCCTGTGAACCTTTTGGAGCATTTCTGCCTCCAGTCTGTATACACAGCCTAGGTGGGTTTCCCAAAGGGGTGAGCAGCCTCCAGTTGTTGGCACAGGCTTTGCATCACTTCTCACAGCACGTCTGTGTATACCCGTGTGAAGGGGTGGGCATGGACACGCGTGTAAATCCGCTACATGCCCATCTGTGCGGTGGGCAAGGCACACCTCTGCCTCTGCTCCCAGAGTCCAGATGTGGCGGTGTCACTGTGTGCCCCTCTGTGGTATGTGTGTGTCTGAGCAGGAGCATGTGCTTGTTGGGTGTGTGTCAGGAAAAGGACAGGAGAATCCAGACAGGGTCAGGGGGGAAGGTGCACACAGAGGCCATGGTGCAGCTCCACAGCAAAGGAGATCAGGTTTCAGGAGAGCCTGGAGCTAGGGCTGGAGGGGGACAGGAGGTGGGCTTTGCTGCCTGCATTCCCTGGCAGGCAGCACAAGGCAGGTTTAAAGAATATCCTTCCATTTAGGAGTTTGTTTATTATTCTTAACTAAGCAGCTCAGACAGGCAAGCCGGCAGCACCGTATCCACACTGACTTCCCAGGAAGGCAGGGAAGGGAGGGACAGGAAGAGAGATTTCCAGACTAGGGGACAAAGGGATTTATGTACTGCTGGGCTAGGAAAGGGGGCAAAGCTGCTTTGCCAACTATGTAGAAAGAAAGTGGAAGACACTCAGGTTTGGGATGTTAGAGTGGAGTCTGGGTGGGGTGCAGCTGGAGAATGGCAAACAGGATCACAGCTGACTTGCTGTTCCAAAACCCAGCAGCACCTTTGCGTTGGCCGCTCCTCTTCCACTTAAGAGGTTCAGACTTCTGCCTGAAATTCTTCTGAACCAGGAGCAAAGGCTCAGCAATGTGTTTTCTAGGGAGGAGGGAGAAGTGATCTCTTCGCTCTCCTGTTAAAATCCACTTATTCCATCAGGAGTCACAGGGCATCAGAATATTTGTGGTAATAGAAATTCCCTCACCTTGCAAGTGAGGGGATACCAGGGAGTCAATGCACATCTCCAGCTCTGTGTTTTGGCTTGTCTGGCCCATCTAGCAAGCTTTCAGCTACTGCAGCAATGACCAAGAGCACAGCAACCTAGACAGAAAGGAGAGAGAGTATTGGTGTGTATTTCTCACAGGGACAGACCACATATACCTGTGGGCTCCCCTGAAGCATAGGTGATAGAGGAGGGGAAAGTTCTGCGTGTCTGTACATACAGTGAAACGCACGGGAGTATTTTCCTGCATACTGCTTGTGCATGCACAGCTCAGCTAACCACTGCTCATATGTGCAAAGATACACAGATCAGCATTTTTTAGCCAGCACATTCCATGTCTGTGGACTGTGCAAGGGAGGGCTGCAGACCCAGGTGGTGGGGCACCCATCTGCAGCGTGTGAGTGCACACCAAAGTCCACGTGTAAACAGGAGAGTTAGCATCCTTGCGGCTCAGAGGGCAGAACTGCAAAGGAGGGACTAGTTTTGCCATTCGATGAGTGCTGATGTGTGTGCTCACACTGTCATGAAAATGAGGTCAAGGAAGGTCATTCAGTTCAACAGTATAAATCAAGGAGGAAAGTAGAGTTGAAGCCTGTGAATACTCGGGAGATCTCACCAGTGGGGGGTGGCCGGGGGAGCGGAGGAAGGGCTAATGAGACCGAGAATGCCACACGCGGGTGAAGCAGAAAATACCGGTGAATGAAAGCAGCCAAACGGTGGCAGCCAAAACAGAAGGCAGGAAAGCCCAGCCTCAGGTCCTTTATCCTGCGGTATAACCGATGCTTGGTGTTAACTCGCAGGATTATTCTGCCAGAGCAGGCAGAAAGGCTCCACACCCTCCAGTCCCAACCCGCTGACAGGAAACCTTTCACTGGAAACTTGCTTGCATTCAGTGCAAAATGTCTCACTTCTGTTAGCAATTTGTTCCCCATCACAAGCATTCCTGGGAGAAGTTTGGCGGGGGTAGGAAACGGGCCAGGAGGGCTGTGTGCGGGGCGCTTCCACCTGGCGACCTGGTTAATAACACAATGGAGCAGACAGCCGGCCTTTCACCACCTCTCGCTTTCCTCCATGTCCCTCATTCTGCCTTTCACCACCTCCCCCTCCATTTCTCTCCTTTCTCCTCCCATCTGCCAGCCTCCTCTTTCCCCTTGTCCACTTCCCCTCTTCTTTCATCCCTTTATTTTTCTGCTGCTATGTGCTCTTGGCACATTTGGACCTCGCGCTCGCTGTCCTGTCTGCAGGCCTCCCAAACTCATCACACCTGTGCCCCACCACACCCTCGGGTACGGCAGAACTCGGCACTTTCTCCTTGGGCTGGGTCTGAGCCTTCAAAATGCTTTTTGTGATCAGTCTTCCCCCAGCACTCTCTGGACAGAAGTCTCCCTCTCTCCCTCTTCCCTTCCCCCTTCTCTTTCTCTCCCTCACATAATATTTTCCATATGAAGAAGCCTTCCTGAAGCCGCACACTGCCCTCTCAGCGAGTCTTAGGCGGGTTAGAGGAGACCCTGGGAGCCTTTAATCCTCTCTCTCTCGCTTGCTTTCATCCTCAGCCACAGCTGGACGCCCCATTGATGTGGAACAGACCAAACACCAGGCCTCTCGCTAAGCTGCTGCTGTGGGGCCTCTTCTCCTTTAGAGCCGAGCCGAGCCCATGGCCCGTGTCCTGCCGACAGAGCGCCTGTCCCGCATGCCAGCAGCCCCTGCACGCTGACGGCCAGCCCCTCCGGCCCCGGCTCTGCCTGCCCCCCAGCCATGCCCCTGCCCTCACTGAAGCTACCGTTTCTCTGAGCCATCTTCTACCACCTTGTTCTAAGGTGTACCCCCACCTCCTCCCTTGTCCCAGCATTCCCCTTTCTCAGGATTATTTGGCATCAGTTCCCCACTGCCTCGCATCCCTGCGGAGCATCAGGCCTGGATGAGGGTGAAGGACTGGTTTGCGTTGCTCTGCTGGAAGGAAGGAAGGAGCAACTGGTGGAGACGTCCCCAGGCAGGGCCTGGCAGGCTCCATCATCTGGCAGCTAAGGCCTTAGGACTGCAGCCTGCTTACAATTTCGGGAGGAAGGGTCTTTGCTGTCTAAGATCTCTCTTAAGGCACACTGCAGGGTGAGGCGAGGATATACAGCTGCTCTAAAACCCGAGCAGCACGCACAAGGCAGGCTCACATGGGTACTTGCCTCCCGGAGCCGGGGAAACAGAGGAGTGACAGACAAGCTGCCATGCCTGGGCACCTGCCAGCAGCGCGACAGCCCGGCCTTTGGTCACCGCGCAGTCCCTAGCTGAGCGGAGCATTTCGTTCGCATTGCAAAACACGGGGAGCATCACGAAGGCACTGCGAGGGCCAGCATCTCGCCACGGCGCCCAGCTCCAGGCAGCTGTCCGGCCGCTCGCGAGCGGCGACGGGACCCGGCTGCCGAAGACCCCCCCC
>VZTL01060660.1:114522-133390 GCA_013400535.1 Scopus umbretta
CCCCCCGCCTGCGCAGGCCGCTCCTGCCGACCCCGTCCCCTCGCCCGCACCCCATTCCTGATCTTCCTCTGCCCTCTAGCGGCCTCGCACCCCAAAACCGGCCCTGCCCTCGGCACGCAGCTCCGCGGCAGCACCCCGCCGCTGCCCGGGCTCTGCAAGCGGCTGCCACGGGGACCCCTCGGCCGGGCCCTCCTCCGGGGCTCAGCACGGGCCAGCGCACGGGCGGGGAACCCGCGGCCGGGAGGCCTCCCGGGGGGCACTGGCGTTCCCAGAAGCGTCCAACCCAAAGACTTTCACGGCGAGGAGAGTAAATCAACGGGAAGCAAGAATTTCTGTGGAAGGCAAGGGAGACGTGTGTGGTTTCATCCTTGGTTGGATGAAAAGCTCAAAAGAAACTTCAGGGGGCTTCGGGAACTCCAAGCGGATAGGCAGAAAAGAGGTGGATTGACGAGAGAGTTCAGAGAAGGGGGCGGGGGGGGCAGATCCAAGCTGTCAGAAACACAACCTAGGAGGGAAAATTAAAAGACTTGGGGATGGTTAGTCTGGGGTGGACAGTCTGAGGGGAGGCATGGCAGGCGTCGTCGCATACAAAGCGGGAGAAAGGAAATAATCTGTTCTCCGAGTTCACGGTGGGTACAAAAGGAAGCGAGGCATTGAAATAGCAGGGAGAGTCAGATGTTAGGAGAAGCTTTCAAATAAGGCTGGTACAGCACTGGAATCGGTCACTGGGAGAATGCTGCAATCCAAACTAGTCAAACAGCGATCTTTAGAAATTACATCGAAAGAGCTGATCCTACTGTGTGTCACTGGGCTAGATTAAGTGACCTCCTGAGATAACATTCATCTTATTTTCTGTGATACTATAATTAAAAGCCATATTGATTCTCTGTCAGAGATGCAGCAAAAGGACCAACTTCATTACTTCCTTGCTGTTCCTTAGTGACCAACATGCTAGTTCCTGGACAGACATCTCTTCATGACCTGTCCTGCCCCAAAGAGCTCGTCTCCTCAAAGACAGGACCTCCAGTGGACATGGCAGATGCAGATGTTACGGGAAAGGATGAGGCACTGCGATGCAGCACAGTTCCTGGCTCAGTTTGTAGGCAACCAGTTGCAGAAACTGAACTAATTGCAGACTCTTGGGATTTGTTCGTAAGAGAACAAGTGCATTCCCCCTTCTTGTTATTGAGCATCAAGTTCCTGATGAGGGAGGGATTTGGGGACAAGACAATGCGAAGATATCCAGCACAAAATGATTAGCCAGAATGTACTGTTAATAAGCTGCTTATTCATATAATTGGAAATTATTTGCAGCAAGGGTGTCACTACAGCCTTTCTGCATTGCTCTGATGGAGCGAGGCAGGTAGATACTGGCCCAGGGGAGACCACTGTGAGCACGCCTGCTGGCAGTGGGGAGGCAGAGGAATCTACTGCCATTATACTTCTTTTCTGCCACTGCCTTGAAGGACAGAGAAGGGCCAGGGATTTCAAGGGGAGGCAGAAGGTGATCTGCCAAGCTCCACTGACTAGGGGCATATTTCCCAGTATGGCAAGCACAAGGTGTCTGGGGAGCAGAGTGGAAGGACTGTCCTTCTCCAGTATCCTGGAGCTAGAACAAGAGTAAGGGCAAGAAAGCACGGAGTCAAGGCAAACAAGACCCGCCACCACTTGTGCTTCCCAAAGCAGCTATTTGAGGTAGAGACAGCTGTGGAAGAGCCATGAGCGAGTCCACCCCAGAACTGTGACAGCCATCACTAAAGGGAGACATTGGTTGTGGCTGTGATGCACACGTTGTGCCTTCATGATTGAACCGGAGGTTCAATGAAGAACTTCTGTGCCAAGCCAAGCGGTAAGCCACTAAACTCAGCCACTTCCTCCAGCAGTACCAGTGTAGGGTAGGAGGGTATAGAGAGAAGACATCTACTAATCCTCTGACCTGCCTTCTGTCACCCTTTCTCTTGGCTTCAAGACAGGCATGGAGCAGAGATTCCTCCTGCTTTTGCTCTTCTATTTTTCAGGTAAGAGAAGGGGTGAGGCAGTACAGGAGGCAAGGTGAACTCAGGTACAGCGTTTCTCTTGCATTTGTCTAAGATACTGTACAATGCATGATATTCCAAGCATTAGGAAATGAATTTTCTGAAAGTTTCTACCACCAAAGCAAGTTTCTTTTCAGATGGAGAAATTCTCTGCACTGCTACGAAAGGAGATGGGCCAGCACCGGTTCTTATTACTTGGAGATTCTGGCTTCTCCAGGACCATAAGCTAAGTCACTCTGGGCACAGTTTCCTCTTCAAAAACAGGTGTAAGTGCGTCATGCAAACAACACGTCCCCTGGCACTGCCTGGCTCAGCTTCACCGCTCACCAAAAGAACCATATGGTCACTGGCTCAAGGGACAACTGTCCTGGCAGTGTTTCCTTCTGTGCATGTGCAATATTTAATAGAAATCACACCTACTTAAGGACAGGATAAATCTGTGTGAATCAAGATAGAAAGGCCTTCAAGCATTTATTTCATGGCTGTTAAATGCCTCTTGTGAGCTGATTATTAAGATGCAGAATCCCAGGTACTGAGGCACACGACTTGAGTGCACAGAGCACTGCACCTTTGATGCAGCACAAAAAGCAACTTTGAAGGGAAGGATCCCTCTGAAAGCCTCTTTCAAGGAAAAGGAGAGTCTTTGGGAAGCAGTAAGGAAGCAAATGTACATAAAAGAGTTGCTAATAATTTTGCAACTGGGATCATCCAAATGACAGCAGCGTAATACTATTTCAGCGGCCCCCAGGAATGACTAGCACAGATTTACTATCACACACAACTGACACAGTCTTCTGTTTCCTTACCAAACCTTTTATATCCTCAGTCTTTTGAAGCCTCTGCAGAGCCAGCTCAGGCCTGTTAACTATTCCATAGAGGGAATATAATTCCATATATATTTGTGCTCACTGTATCTCTAGACTCAAAGCTTGAATAGGTATGAAAAGATCTGTCCCTGAGCACAGTACTAAGCTGTAACCAAAGCTGAAGAATCTCCTCATCTTTTGACGACCAGAGTTTCCTGCCTGATCCCTCCCTTTCTCTCAAATACACACAATGAACCTACCAGCCATCACAAGAACTTGTGCAGAACTACAGTGGAGCTGGCACCGAGCCACACAGCACAACTGTTCATTTTTTAAGGGACTGTTTCTGACTCATGCTCTCAAGCAGGACAGACCAAAACCAAGGAATCCCTCAACACTACAACACAAAGCACAGTTTCTACACCAGATCTTCACAGACAGTCAGCAATCTTTGGATGAGGAGAACTATACTTTAGGGCAAATTTGTGATTTTTAACTCCAAAATATAATTGCTTTCTATGAAAGATCAAATTTTTTACTTAAAGTAAATTTGTGTTATCTTTTACAATACAGTAAAAAATGAATTTGGAATAAGGAAAAGACCCCATTGTCCTATTAGCAATGCAGAGGGTGCCGAGACACAACATTCCTTCTCTTTCGGTGGAGAGAGCTAAATACCAGAAATTTTGAAAATATGGCTAGGAGTCTGTCCTCCCTATATGGCATGTCACAGCCTCTTGAACAGGGAGGTGTTCCTAAGCCGGCAGCGAAACAGCAGCATTCCTGGTGCTTTATCCTCTTGCACAACTCGTCACACTGCATGGGGCATGGACGGACTCATGCCATGAGAAACACTGCAGAACTGGCTTCTGCCCACTCTTTTGCAGTCCTTTTCCCTACCCTTGTTCTGTCTTATTTATTGCAAGGTGTGTAGGGATAAACAGACAAGACAGTACAAAAATAAATTGCTATAAAAACTATGCATATGACAAATAACCATGAAACCTGGGGGAAACATCTGAATGTTTCCCAGACTCCCCTTCTCCCTAACCTTTTGTTACCTTATTGCTAGATCACACATGCCTCAGACCAAGAATTCAAACAAAATGCTATTAGAATTTGTTATATTAGTCTCCTTTTTCTCCATTCCTGTGAAAAAAGGGACAGATTATTTTAAGACTTACCTCAATTTTATGTTCTTTCAAATATTTTTGCAAGAGGTTGTTTTGTTTGGGTTTCCCTGCCCGCCCCCCCCCCCAACCACAACTTGAGATAAGGTAGCTTAAGACTTTACTCAGCAACTCCTAGTTTGCTAGATTCTCCCACGAAGTCTAATAAAGGGAATAACTGCCTCTACCAGAGGTTTTACACTAGCTCATTTGATAATGTGCTGAGGCTGCTCACCTGTAAACACTGATGAGTTTCTCCCAGCTCTGCTGTGATGGTGGTAACAAGAAAGGAGAGATGGAGTGCTTGTACCTTAAAATTGCTACTATACCTAAAACCAGCAGCTTCTTCCTGTCAGAACTTGGGACACTGTGGGAAAATAAGTTGTTATTGGAGAGGCAGAGAGAGTAGGCAGTGCGTGAGGTACTGAGGTCCCCGCTGCAGCCAGGGTCTGGATTTCATCTGTGAAGACTTTATCCCTTAGTGGATCTGTCATTCATGGAAGATGTGTCATCATGGCTCATTAGCTGGGATTTATACTGTGGTTCTTGTGTTCTGCAGTGGTCCAATGCCACTCTGCTATGGAGCTGAAAAGTCTCTCTGTTGTATGTCCCTATAACGTTCAGAACTACAATGCTACAAGGAAAGCCTGGTGCTGAAGGAAAGATAAAAGACAAATGTGATATTTTGGTCAGCACTGATTACCACCTATCAGCATATCAAAACAAGGTTTGTTCTGAGAGAAGCGTTATACTTGGTAACACCCAGAAGGGGACAATCATTGTCACAATGCAGAAACTGCAAGTTGAAGACTCAGGAGCGTACTGGAGTGTGCACACTGTACATATTCTCATTTTACCCAAAGAATTCAGATTAAGCTGGCTGTTTCCAAAAGTGACTATTTATTTTCAAGGAAAATGTGGGGCATTTTGTAGTTTTCTGCCTCACTTTCTCTGCTTACCTTTTCAGCATTTTGTATTACCTCCTCCCAGGTTACTGGGGAATCGTAAGAATAGCCATAGTATAAGAATAGCCATAGTTGGAGACCACAAGTCTCCAACACTGGCTGAAGCAGATAATTAGGAAGGAGTATAAAACCAGAAGCACATAGAAACAGCTCTCCAGAATACTCTCCCAGCCTCCAGTGATTTTCTGGAGAGGATATTTTTATTATAATAGCAATGGCTAAATTATTTTTTCTCTTTAATTCATCTGCTCATTCTGCTGACACATAAAAACTTTTGGTATATGAACATCCTGTGGCAGTGAATTCCACGCTTGATGCATGGTGTGGAGAATTTCCTTCTATCCTTGCCTCCTAACTAGTGACTTCCTTCTTATAACAGACAGTGAATTATTGCTCCCATTCTCTCTCTCCCTGCTATTCCTGATTTTACAGACTGTTGTAATACCACCGCTGTCATTTCCTTTCCAGGCAAAACGTTGTTTTAGTAATTTCTCGTACATAAGGTGCCTCAGATATTTGTCTGTCTTGGCTGTTTTCCTGTGATCACCAACTCGGCTGATGAATGCAGAGCAAAGACTCCTGAAGTTTCTGTTACAGCAAACCTTGCTTTGTTTGGTGACGTGATTATATTATTCTAAAATTTCTTCAGAAGGACAGAATATTTTGGATATTTATTTTTTATTCAGCACCCAGTTCAATTCGACCCTCCTTGTAGCCAAAATGCTTGTGAATTGGATAACAATATTGTGCTTATTTTAATTGTGGGAAATGAATGGAATAGCGCATTTTGGACCTTACTAACCAGTCTGACCTTTTCCAGAAACCCAAGCATACGTAGCTAGGGAGATGCAGTCTCTTTGCTGAGTGCCCATACAATATGCAAGATTACAAGGCTGTGCAGAAAGCCTGTCGCAAAAAGACAGTCGGGAAAGAGTGTGCTGTCTTGGTCAGTACAGAAAGGACAAGCAGTCAGAATGAGAATAACACTCAGAAAGGAAGAAGCACCGTTAGTGATGACACCCAGAGGGGAGTTCTCAGCATCACCATGGAGAAGCTCACAGTACAAGACGCTGGGGAGTACTAGTGTGCTCTTAATGATGACTCTTCCAAATAAAGGCAATTGAGCTGGCTGTTTCCATAGGTGAGTGTCTCTCTCTCTTTTTTTTTTTTTTTTTTTTAAAATAAGAAAAACTCTTTTCTCCTCATTTTCCTTGCAGAAGAACTCACTTCCCAGGCTTGCTGACCCACCTCCTCCAGAGCAGACTCTCTGCTCTTTCTACTCCGCAGTTCATTTTACCTACTAAGCTGCTCCTGACTCCCAGTTCCCTCACCTTATCACCTCCAGTTCCTGAGTCATACTGGGGAATCAAAAGGACATGCAGAGCCAGGAAGCTGTGTTTAGCTCTCCATTTCCACAGTGAGCCAAGAGTCAGTTGTGTCTGTGTGTTGAATGGATTATTTCAATATTTGCATTGTTTCCCCTGTACTTAAAATCATATCAGTTGTGCCTGTGGAGATGTTACTGTGTACTGTGCAAAAGCCAAATGGCTCTGCTCTGTTTTTTCCAGCTGGGCACTCTAGGGATAGGCACCACAATGATTCTGTGCATGGCAGAGCACAGGGCTCAAGGGGACTGGCTGGGTTGGTGGAGATCGGGGATCACAAATGGCATGGCCCATGGGAGGGTCCATGCAGACGCAGGCCTGGACGCATTGGCCCCCTGGCTTTGAGGAGACTTTCCAGCGAGCAGCTGGGTAGAGGACACCTTGGGAGTCCAGAGAGAAGGGCTAGGCCAGGGCAAAGTTCCTGCTCCATCTCCCATGGCTTGGGACAGCCAAAGGAGAGGCCCGCTGCCGCTGCGTGATGGCAGAGCATGACAACGGCCAGGTGAGAGCAGCAAAGGGCCTTTGCCATCAGGACAAGCAGAGTTCTGCTCTCAGCCACTTCCCCAAATGCACCCTGAAATTATCTTAATACCAGTCTTGTTGCAAAACGTGGTGAAGGATTTCTGTGGGCAAGCAAGACCTCAGGCACTTCCTCCAGCAGCGTCACTGTGATGCAGGAGGGCTCACAAGGCAGACACTTTCGAACAGGATACGTTGGGCAGCCCCCAGCAATGCCCCTTCCCTGGGCTTGAGGACCGCCATGGAGCTGAGAGTCCTCCTCCTGCTGCCGCTCTGTTTCCCAGGTAAGAGAAGGACTGGGCATGCCTCAGGCTTCCCACGCACCCAGGGGGAGTGGGACACCCTTCTCCACCACCCGCTGCCCGTGGAGCTCCACCGTCGGGGGGAATCCAACGCTGGCCAGGCTCTGAGCTGGGCAACTGCAACTCACAGCAGGGATGGGGAGGGAAGGGGTAGCCCCAATTCCCACCACTGCACATCTGGCTCCTCCAGCCTCTCAGGTCAAACCACCCTGGGAGCAGCCCCAGCACCTCTCCCAGTCAGCACTTCCTGCCACACTGCGGGGCTGCACTCGGCTCCTCTGATGGCAGTCCTGGGTCAGGACAGAGCTGCCCAGGCGTACCCACCTGCCTCCCCAGCAGAAACCACAAAGCTTTCAGCATGCGGTAGATTGGGGAATCAAGGCAGGATGGTTGCCAGCTCCTTGTTTCCCTCTCCAAAGGCTTGTTTGTCTCTCAATGGTGGACCATGTGGGGCTGGGTATGCAAAGTGCTCTGCACCATCTGTCTGGCACAGACATGCTCTAGGCAGGAGCTGCCTCTAGGTGGGCCTCACGCCTCTCCCCAGCTCTCTTCATCTCCCCCAGCAACAACTGTCTTTCCACCAGCTCTTCACCGAGACCTCTCAGGGCCAATGGATAAACCCTTCAGAGCAGGGACTGCCGATGTGGGGGTGCCTGGACAGCGCTGCACCCAGCACAGCCTCGCACCCCTGAGTCACTGGGCATCCTCAGAGGATGCCGCATGGAGCAGCTGCAGGCTGCTGGGGGCAAGCTCAGGCCCAGCTATGGGTTGAGCATTTCATCCCCAGCACACACACTGCCCTTGCTCCTTCCCTCTGTCCCATCCCCATATCCCATACAAATGGCCACCCAGCTCCTGCGGGGCCGCTGAGCCCCCACCACTGCCATCCCCTGCATGGGGAGGGGCTGGTCTCCATTTTGCCCGTGGCAAGGGGCAGTAACAATGGGGTGGGCTGCAGGGGCAGCTCCAAACAGTGCGCCACGCACGGCTCCATTTAGGGTTCAAGGTCCAACACCCACATGTCTCTGGGTTTTAAATCGAAGATACTGGGGTTTAAACCACAGTTGCGGTCCCAGCTCAAATCTCAACACTGCCCACCAGAAATCAACCTTCCCATTTCCAAGCAGGTGATTTTAGCAGGGGGAATGTATCTTGGTTTTTGGAGCTCCAGAAGCCACAAGTACTCATGGAGAAAGGTCAGAGGCAGAGTTTGCCCGTGTCTGTGGGGAGGGTGGGGGCAGCCCTGCGTCAGTTCCCCTCTCCCTCACCACATCTGATGTTTACAGGTCTCCAAGCCCAAACACCTGATGCCAAGGAGAGTCGATCTGAAGGAAGCACTCTGTATATCCAGTGTCCTTACACAGCACAGGATAACTACCAGCAGCAGAAATCCTGGTGGGTCATTAGGGAGGGAAAATACAAGCTCTTAGTGGAGACGACCAACCCAACAGAATACCCATACACAACCCACGCCACAAAGGGGAAAGTTACAATAGAGGATGACCCCATGCATAGGACCGTGTCCATTACCATGACCAACCTCCAGGCAGAGGACTCAGGCACGTACTCCTGTGCTTACTATTCCAGTCAAGGGTATCTTCCACTAAAGACGATCTCACTGAATGTTTTCAAGGGTGAGTACCTTTTTCCTCACACAAACCCAAGTCTTGTCAGAAAGCAACATCATTCCCTCCCCTGCTCCATCCCCTGTCTCCCACACAGCTGAGCAGCTGCCCCCGACCGCCACAGCCCCCCACCCTCCCCAGCCTCACTCCCCACCTTCCCCGCTCACACACGCACAGTGTGAAGGAGCCCCACAGACCCGGCTGGCCCTGCAGGCTCTCGGCTCCCTCTTGTCCTGCCCTGCCTCACCCCTGCCCTGACTGACGGGCTGTCCATGAGGGAGCTGCACAGGGCAGAGTTTGGCCCAGGTGGCCAGCTCAGGCCGGGGGCAGATGCCTGCGTGCCCACCGCTCGCGGGTCAGTGACCACATGTGCTGTTCCGCAGAGCTGCGCAAGTGGGAGTTGGACAGTCTCTCTGTGCAGTGCCCATACAGCGCCCTGGGGTACAGCACAGGGACGAAAGCTTTGTGTCGAAGAGAAGGTCAGACTGAGTGTAAAGTCGTGGTAAGGACAGATTACACTTCAACACGGCGTAACAGCAAAGCTCTGGAAGACAGAGCCTTGATCCAAGATGACACCCAGAACAGGATGGTCACCATCACCATGGAGAAGCTGCAGGCCCAGGACACCGGCGTGTACTGGTGTGCACTCCACAGAGGCTCCCATGTCACCTGCATAATGGAGGTCAAGCTCATTGTGTCCAAGAGTGAGTACCTACTGACAGTCAAGTGTGGATGTTGGCAGATTTCAGCCCCACCTCCCCTGCTTCTTCTCCCTCCCGTCCTGTGCCACACCACAGAGAAGCCCAGCACTGCCACCACACAGCTGACACCCATCTCTCCCTGCCTGCCCGTCTCTCTGGTGGACACGCTGGTGGCTGCCCCTTGGGCCCATGGAGCCAAAGCTCAGGCCCAGGCCCTTCACGCTCTGCCTGCTTCCAGCAGAGACTCAGGGGAGGTTCCGATGAGCTCCCACAACTGGGGCCACTCTTCACAGCTGCTCCCACAGGGCCGATGCCGGGGCTCCAGGAGCAGCTTCCCTAGCTCACCACTCAGCTGGCCCAGGCTGGGCGCTGCTGGAGAGCTCTCCCATGCCAGGCATTGCTCTTGCTCTGGCCCCACAGCTGCCACCCCTCCCTGGGCCTTGACTCCCAGAGCCTTACAGGCCGAGCACCTGTGAGCATGCGGTCCCTGGGGGAGCCACAGCAAGGGGACAGGACCCCACCCAATTTGTGACTCACCTCCGCACGAGTAATCTGCCTCCAGTCCCCTTCTGCTCCTCGTGTCTGGAGGTAGAAGGACATCCAGGGAGCATTCAGCCCACAGCATGTATTCCAGTGATGGGGAAGGGGTGCCACTGTGCCTGCTTTGGGATCTCACCAAACATGCCGGGTGTCTTCCAGGGACCCAACAATACACAGCCAACCAGGCAGGCAATGTCTCTGTCCAGTGTCTGTACAGTGCCCCAGACTATGGGGCTGTGAGCAAAGCCTGGTGCAAAGCAGGAGGTAGGAAACCATGTACCATGCTGGTCAACACGAGTTGGAGGACTTCATGGTACCTCAGGACGCCCCAGCAAGGCAGAGTCATGATCCAGGACAACACCCAGCAGGGGATTGTCACCATCACCATGGAGAAGCTGCAGGCACAGGACTCCGGCGTGTACTGGTGTGCGCTTTATGACCACAATTATCTTTTCCGAATGGTGGAGGTTACACTCAGTATTCCCAAGGGTGAGTACTGACCTGTAGGGAAACGTGGTTGGTTGTAGATTACAGACTCACTTTCCTACTCTCTCCCTGGCTGTAGATTACAGACTCACTTTCCTACTCTCTCCCTCTAGTCTCTGTGCTGCTGAGCTTGCACCACCTCCAGCGTTACATTTGCTTGCATTTGCCTGCCCAAACCCTACATCATTGTACCTTCTCAGACCAACCATGCTATGGAATAGCAACCGGGATCAGAACTGAACCACATGCATGGGCTGTGTTGCTTCTCTTTTACCTGAGAGCAGCTTCAGTCGTCTTCACAAAGGTGCTTCTGTCACTCATTCTCATGATTCCAGTTCTGCCCCTTTACGGCAACTCATCCATTGGCTTTCAAAGACTCCTAAGACCTTCCCATTTGGTTGCTGACATGACAACCTTTAGACCTATATTTTAAAGATTTGTGACTTCTAGGTTTTCTTCCAGCCTGATGTTTTAACACTAAAGTGGTAACACTTGGGC
The DNA here is from genome assembly GCA_013400535.1 of Scopus umbretta. NCBI lineage: Eukaryota > Metazoa > Chordata > Aves > Pelecaniformes > Scopidae > Scopus > Scopus umbretta. The sequence continues at coordinate 125,555 of VZTL01060660.1, forward strand.
ACCTGATTGTGGCAGACCAGCACCATGCTGCAGCCAGTCTGTCCGGAATTTGTCAGAGCAGCATTGAAGGGGTATGGCAATCCAGAAGGTGAGGGGGGATGGCATAATTCTCTAGGAGAAAATCCTAATGCATGGGACCGAACACAGCCTCTAAGTGAGTAGGCTGCTGTACACACAGCCTCCCCTGGGGCACAGAGACAGTCCTGGAAACAATTCTTACAGCTGAGTCCTCCACGGACAATGCTTTCCGCTTAGTTTTTCGCAGACCTCTGTCTGCTGAAGCACAGAGTCATTAAGTACTTCATTGCTAACTGAAGATCTTTGCCATACAGCATATCTGCTTGCGCTCATAGCACTTCCTTCTGCCATGCCTTGGGGTGGGTACACACAGAGCGGGGCTCCTGCTGCTCCTTGCCCCTCCCTCCCATGTTTTGATCCTTACGTTGCTTTGCCTGCTGCCCGCACGTCTTGATGACGTGGGTTACAGCCTGAGCAGCTTGTCTGTGCTGGGTGTCAGAGTGGGAGTGCATTTATGTCCATATAGCAATGGCAGGGAAATCTAGCTGGTAAATGCAAAGCAGCCCAGTAGTGATTATTCTTCTCTTCATGTTGATGATTGCAGTATTGGGTGGAGCAACTTTGTCAGGTACTGCAGACACAAGTCAATCAACTCCTCCTGGCAACAGCCCACCACCAAGGTAAGGCCTAGAGAAAGTCTCTGAGCTTGTATGAAGACAAGTTATTACTGTCTCATCCACAATACACCTGTCTTCCTACAGTAGGCAGTCTATGGGCATTCTGAAGAGTCCTGCTTACAGAGGAATTAGATATGACAGGCGTCCTTACCAAAGATGGCCTCTCCTCTTCCAGCTCCTGCCCAGAGCATAATTACAAAGGAAGAAGCAGATTGATAAAATCAAGTCACAGCTTTCTGGAATGTATATGCCTATCTACTTTTTTATCATCTCTTTGGGCTGTGCTCTTTGCAGCAATTGAAACCCCATGATTCTGCCCCTAAGCCCTTCTGACTCGACGTTGCTCACTCCTGTCCATCAATATTTAACAATTAAATAGTCCTTGGCTGCTATTTTATCCTTCTATTTACCAGGCTGTTAAATGTGAAGTATTTTCTTCCCCTGTGCACATCTGCTGTCATCAACGCTACAGCAGCACCTAAGAGTACAATCATACATCAGCTCCAGTGCACCAGGTGCAAGCAAAACACAGGAGGAAAAAGGCAGTACCTGCTCCAGAAAGCCTGGAACTGTGCTCTGAACTTTGAACAGTGGCTTGTTTTTAAAGCCCAGAAGGTTTAGAAAAAGCTCAGAAGGCACAGCCAGGTAGAAAAATCAAGATAGCATTGCTGCAGGACCAGACCCTCCTTCCAAGTACATAAAAGCAATTCCTGTCCCTTTTTTTGGTCACTGTTTGGTAATGGGCTGTGCCAGCATCGTGCTGTGCTACCATCTAACACTGGTAACTTCTTTGCTCTCCTGGCTTCAGCTCAAATGTAAACACCTTCATCCTACTTTCTGGGGTCCTGAGCATCCTGTTCATCCTGGCACTTATCAGCGTGATAACACTGTGCGTCAGGCGGCACAAGCAGCTGAAGAGAAAAGGTATGTGGAGACTTGTGATGTCTTGTGTTCTAGTCTGTACTAAACAGGGCCTTCTCTGGCCATCACTTTTCCACTCCAGACAAGCTTACTCGCAACTCACGGTGCCCTGGAGAAGATAAAGCAGGTGCAGCATGGGAAGCCTCAAGGCAGGCTCCTTGCTGTGATCCCCTCTCACAATAAGTCAAACCCATTTTCCTCCAGACTCTGCACAGAACACCTCCTAACATGTTAGAGGAGAATTAAATGGAGAGCAATGTGTTCACCAGATTCAGGGTTGATGGGTCCCACTGGCACACACATTGCTTCTATCACTGGGCAATCCCACAGCCTTCCCCAAAACTCCTGAACCATAGGCAATGCCCAGGCATTTCATGGACTTCTAAAACCTCTGATTTTGGCTCATTCCAAAGGTACCAGACAAGCAGAGGACATCTATGACAAACCAGAGGACATAGCACAGGTAAGGAAAACCATAGATTTCCCATATGGTACCTGAATCCCTGGCCAGTAGTCTGTGAGGACCTGGCTGACCCATCTGATGAGGCATGTTCCCAGGTGGAGAGAGAGAGCGGGTAATTAATGCAAGGAAACTCCAGTAGGAGTAAACCACAGTAGAGCAAATTTTAGTAATCTCTGAGAAATTACTCAAAGACTAGAAACCAGGATTAGATGATGAGGTTGTGACCTGTATCAAGGAGAGGTGATGAAGGAAAGAGTTTTCTGTTCTTCCACCTCTGTCATGACCAAAGGTAAGTTTTTACATGGCTTCTCCTTTCCTCCTGGTGAAATCTTGTTCTTTTGATAACAGCTGTGGCCTGGCACTGAATCATGCTAACAAGTGTTTTGCCTTTCTTTTCATAGCCTGACATCACTGAAAGAATGGAGAGTCCCAAGGATGACAGCAAAGACCTAAAATATGTTACCCTGAACTTTAAATCACGACTCAGCCCTGAGGATCCTCTCTACTGCAATGTTGAACCAAGTCAGACTCACAGGAAACCTGAAGATGAAAATGTGGAATACGCTATCATTGCACTCAAGCAGTTACCAACGAATGACAAAGAATGAAGCACAGAAGCCCAAAACAATCCAGAAATGGGAGAAAAGAACTGGAATAAAAAGTGTGAATGGGGAGTAGAAGGTCTGTGGATGGACACTGGGGAAAGATCTAAGTTTTTGCTGCCATGTGTATGCTGCCTGTGCATTTTAAGATCTCCCTCCTATTAGAGGCCAGCAGAGAATTTTGCCACAAGTGTGCAGATTCTCTCGAGTCAGACAGAGGTGCTGGGTAATTCTCAGGATCCCTTACACATCTGCTTTCTTCAGTTCCATTAAAATACAGACTTTTTTGGCAAGGCAGGTGTGGAGGACTGCCCTTTTGAAAAAGAGCAATATTCGACTGGATAGGAATGGGTTTGGTATTCCAACTATGTTCAGTGTTAGAAACTCTATCCCACTCCTAAGGGTTCACCTACTATGGCCAAACTAACTCGTTCCAGTGCTGTAGGGATAAAACTCTAACCTTGCTGTGACCAGGTTCATTTGCCATGTAATGGGTAGGGGATATGAGCACTGGATTATAGGAATAAGCAGAACCAGCATCTACCTGAAGGCAAATAGAGGGTGTATTGCAACACAATGATATGCTGCATTGCAGACTTTGCAAACTGAGAATTGTGGTCTACGAATCTGAGCACCAGAAGGTCTTGTAGCTACAAAACAGCAACAGTGCGTGTAAGTACTACATCCACTTTTTGAGACTTAATGCAAATTCCCCTGTAACCTACATTTATCAGTCTGCTTAGGTAAGAAGTAAGATGGTAAGAGGCTTTCAAACTAAAGCTAAATGTTTAGCTTTAGGTCGAGAAATAGAATGTGCATGCTGGAGTTTGGGGGTAGAAGGGAATGAAGGTGATGTCACTTCTGAGTGTGGGTACAAGTGTCCCTTTACAGAGTGCAGAGGGCCGTGGGATGGATTCAGTGCGGCTGCTGCAGCTTACACTAGCAACAGCCTCCAACACTGTACCCTCTAGCCAACTCAATTATTTCCACACTTGGGGGCTGAATTTGCTCTCAGGGTCATCCACAGACACAGCATGTTTATGCAGTCTTTGAGGCCTGTACACTGAAAACAGAAGGAAGCAGCAGCTGAAATCTGAAGTTACAGGCATGGCTTCCCATGTGCAGCTTGTGCAGACTGCCCCGGCCTTTCATGACTCCCTAATCAAAGGCCCTTACTTTGTCAACAACTTCTGGCTGGCCTGCTGTCTTACACCCTCTGTTCCTGAAGAACACACAAACTGTCTGCTTAAACCAAGGCAGTGTGCAATCAAGACAAGCAGGGAGAACCAAAAATGGGTATTTCTGGGGAAAGGAAAGAAGGGAACAACATGTAGTATTGTACTAGAGGAGTGGACAGGGCACTGGGACGCTTTTGAACAGAATTTGTCTTGCTGTGCTAACTGCAAGGATGAGCCCAGAGACAGACATGAGGAAGGTCTGTAGCACAGAGCAAGAAACTGGTAGGCTGTGTGGAGAAGTTGCAGGAAGTATGACACAGACAACAGAGGAAGAAGTATGAGTATGAGGGCTGGTCTCAACATCAGTTGATTTAACAGAAGGGACACAATGGTAATTAAGAGTGGATTATTTACAGATGTAGATATCCAAGTAAGTCAAACAATATATTTATGGACCTCCAGTGCAGCTATGATGCAGGTTGGCAATCACCAAGAGCTACCACAGGAACACTAGACTGACTGGGACTTATCAAACCCTGCTATCCTGAATAATCACACCATAAACTATCAAACTTGTTTTTCCAATGCACTTGATCTCTCGTCTTCATTGTTATAAGGCATCTTTGCGTCTCTTCAGGAATCACTATCCAGGTAGTCTCAGATGTAGCTCTGTTCTTTTGCAGCACTGTGCTGTACTTTAAACAGCTCTTCCCAGCCTATTCACCAGTGCACCTGGTTCTTTGTAAGTTCTTTGGAAGACCAATACAAACCAACATGCCTACTTTCAGCACTTTTTTTTTCTTTTGGCTACGCCATAGAAAGCAAGCTTTTGTGGCTTCCTCTAAAGTCACAGGAGACCAGAAGTGCAGGTGCAGTTTCATGGGGGAGCTCACCAGGGCTTTGGAAAGCAATACCATTACTTCCCTCTCTGCTGGAAATACTCCAAATGACACATCTGCTGCCTTTATTTAGCAGTCATGTGGTGAGCAATATGTAATGAGTTTGCTGGGGCTCAGCTCAATTTCTCCAAAAGACCAAAACCCCTGGCACATTATTTGGCTGTACCAAGCTCTGCAGACAGAAGCCTGAACCACTCCCTATTCACAAGCCAGCCACATCCAAGAGGCTTCTCTTCCTTTGTCTGCAGCAGGGAAGCTGATCTATTTTCTGACATTTTCAGAGTTGACATGTTTAACTTGAAATGACAGAAAGAAAAACAAAGTGGTTCTGGAAGTTGTTCATTCAGCTCAAGATTCCCCTAACTATTTGCTATTCATGCAGTCAGTTACACTGGGTCAAACAGTGGAAGAGTACTAGAAAACAATTGAGTTCAAGAGAGACATTTTCAGGGACACAGTTGCTTCTGATGAAAGAGAATCCAGATTTGTGCTCAGTGGAGCAAGAATGAACAAAAACTGCAATCAGTAAGCCTCCCAGAGAATTTTTGGATACTGTAAGGTACCATTTTCTTAAACACTAACTAGAGGAAAGAAAAAGGTGGCATATTTATGAATGGGTGGACCTGCAGGTTTATCTGCCTGTTAAGAAGCAGATAAGCACACAAGTTAAGAAGCCAGGATCTATTCGTGCTTGCATGGAAGATCTCCAAGTAAATAAATTCAAAAAAGAAAAAACAGCAACCCATCCACAGCCTACCAGTCTGCTAATGCTACAGGAGGCTCCCTAACAGCAGTCCTGAACTACTACTGCATCAGTATGGCACTGATTGGCTCTGAATCAGTGCCTCCATCCCTTGATCTTATGTCCTTTCTGCTAGATACAAAACAAAGATGTCTGGTTTGCTCATCTAAAGCACCTCACAGCTTCACCCAGCACAGTGTTCTTGTCTTCCTGTTCTTGGTTATATGTTGAATAGGAATGCTTCATGCACAGGCTCTTCTAAATCTCCTTTCCCCAAAAGATAAACCCCAAGGTTATGTCCTTTCCCTCCCTTCACTCTTGTGATGCTGACAGAGCTACCTGCATAGTCTCAAGGAGAGCCACTCTTTCCTTTTCAGCTTTCCAGAAATTCTATGCAAAGCTTGCACGTAAAGTCTGCGCCGGTGGACAGGCACCATTTCTGAGCTGAGAGGGACGCCCAGTACCATGGTCTCAGCCTGTCACATGATGCTCTCTCTCAGGCTGTCTAGACTAAATTGTGGCTGTGAGTGGGCAATGCTGATGCCTGAATTTTCAGCCCGCAAGAGAAATGCCCATCCCTGGTGAATTGCTCAATAAGCAGGATGAAAAAGATGCCAAGTTCCTGTGCTCATTCCTTCCGGCAGAGCAAGGAGGGGGGAAAAGCAAGCTGCTCTTGGGCAAGAGCCCTTTTCACTTTTCTGCAGACTCCTCTCTTGTCCCCTGCTCTGTTCAGTTGACATGGAGAAGCTCGTGCACCTCATCTTCTTGGTCTTCTTGTCAGGTAAGAAAGCGTACATGGCCTTGGGTTTCAGTTAACAGATAGGGTAAAGGATTGGTGCAAAACTTAGTCTCTACCTGCACTTCAGATGAGATTACTGATAATGCTATGGGAAAAGACTGCACAGGTCTTGAAACACAGTAGCTTTTTCCCCGCTGCAAAGGCATCTTTGTTGTAGCATGCAGTTCTTTGGAAGGCCACCACAAACAGTTATTATGGATTGAGAGTCTTACTGCCTCTCTGTACACTGCAAGGTCCACATCAATGCAAGCAGAGGGAATCTGGAGCACAGCAGTGTGTTCTGCACCCTACTCTTCCTCCCCATTTATATTGCAGGGATGTCAGGCTCCTTCCTTGGAGTTTGTTCTATCCCCTTAATTTAACAAAGGGTGATCCAAGTGCTCAGCTTTTCTCACAGGGATCCTTTTGAGTCAGAAAAGGAAACACTGCTGACAGAAGTCTTGTGTGCCTTCTCAGACTGAAATGTGAAATTGCAAAATCCTATTCATTTGCATTTGTAGGGCTTCACATCTAAATTGCAGCAGCTAGGGCTGAAGAGGAGGAAAATAAAACTCAGTGAAGGGGACAACTCTGGAATCTTGGGCACTTGACTATTTTCAGTTTGGAAAGTAATGTTCATCTCAAATGCGAAACAAGGCACAGGACCCAGCTGGCACTCCCAGCTGGCAGCCTTCTCTCTCAAGTCACACTTTGGAGATCCGATATTTGCAGCAGTGCACAGAAAGGCAACAAAGTCAGGCTTTGGGAACACAGAAACCTGTCTCGAAACCTGAATGAGTTTGGACAAAAGTCCACTATACTTTTTTCAGTAGCACCCAACAAGGGAGGAGGAACACAAATAGTAATTCTGTCAGCAGAAGTGGTTGAAAAGATAATGACACAAAGTTTTCCACAGGGGCATCAGCAAATTTTTAAATGCCATGATTCTGATCAATAGATTTTTTGCAATGGTGTTTCTGTTTAAACCAAAACCAAAATCAAAATCCTGGGGCCGTTCCAGGAACTGAAGGGGCAGAACTGTGGGCGAGGAGGGGTCCGCAACAGAAATAGGAGAGAGAGTTAAAATGTTTAGAGGGATTGCGCAGGACTGGACTAGACATGCAGTGAGGTAAGCCTTGACTGGAACAACTGAGTGGAGCAACATACCAGAATAAAGACTTGTAGGTGTTGGATACTTGGAGAGCACAGATCCATTTTCATGCCTTCTTGTGGTCAAGCCTGAAAGACCTTCAGTTTTTTTAGTTTACAGTTCACTCAGAATGGTTGAAATTATTTTCAGAAGTGTTATTAAAAGGCTCACCCAGCACAAAGTCCTCACAAAAGCGTATTTTTTAATTTATTTATATTTAATCATTACTTACAGTTTCACAGAAGGCACTAGCCTCTGAATTTTTTTCACTAGAAATACAGATTTCCACAAATATCACACTGCACTTCTCTCTGGAAATATTTATAGCTCAGACTGTCCCTTCTGCCTTTGCCTACCATAAAGAGGAATGGAAATTAGAAATAAGAAACTAAGGCAAAAAAGAAGGCA
>VZTL01060660.1:133433-162245 GCA_013400535.1 Scopus umbretta
AGCAGCCAAAGACCAGTTGTCAACATGACTAAAATTGGTAGAATATTAAAACATAGAGTAAAAAAAATTGCTAAACCCCTGGATTTTGAAATTAGGAGTGGGATTAAGAAATAACCTCCTAAACAGCTATCTGGACATTGGCTTGTACGTGTCATTTCGATTCTAGCATTTTCCAGGGCTGCGTTGCTTCTCTCTGGCTGCATAAAGAGCCTTAAAATGGGGATAGACTTCATGGGCATTTACTGCAAAGGACCTTTTCTGCAGCAGAGGGTACTCCAGAGCCAAATCTGCAGCTATGAACATATGTGGAAGGGCCAAGCTCCAGGCCAAAACCTGAAGCAAGCTGCCTTGCTGCTGCTGTATGCAAGTAAGCAGGTTGGATGTTGCAAAGCAGGGGTGTTACAGCAAGACCAGTCTAACGAGAATTACACAGAAACAATTTATCGTTATTGGGTCAAGCTATGTTTTTATGAGATGCCTTGTAAAAAGAGCTTTCAAAAAAAGACATCTTGCCTGATGCCAGCTCAGTCTACCTGAATGCCCAGCTTCATGCTCCTCAGGGGCAGAGGAAAATGCATTTATATTGAATCCCCTAATCACACTGACAAACTGCTTCCCCTTACTGGGCAGCAGCCCAATGATTACAGAAAGTGCGATGTGGTTGAGCTCCAGCCTGCAATCCAGAGCAGTCACCGCAGGGCCAGAATGGAAGGCAAGGACCAAAATTTCCTGAGCTTCAGAAAATCTGCAAATGTTAATGAAGCTGATACCTCCTCCTTCCCTCAGTCCCCCACACAGGAATAGCTGCCTGGCAAGAGCCAAATAACACACCAGCCAGAGGGATCACTACAGACATATTTCAAGAAAGTCTGAACAAAGACTCTGAATCTGAGCATGCTGTATCTTTCATGGGGGAAGCAGACAGGTGACAGCCCTACAGTTGACAGCAGCTGTCACTAGAGTTGCAAAAGAAAAAAATGACGTTTACCATAAAATTAGTGGTAAGGGATAGATACAAAAGAGACTTGGCTCACCACTTCCTCCTTCTCTCCTAGCATCCTGTGCTGTAGAGAATGTCACTGTGGTGTATGGAATGGAGGGGGGCACCATTTCTGTCAACTGCACCTATAATCCCAGGCAGCAGCGGTGGAGAGAAAAGAGCTGGTGCAAGCAGATTGATGAGACCAAGTGCCAACATGTGGTGAGCGCCCGGCGCTTCTGGCTGCCGTTCCTAAAGAACAGGAATGGCACCACGTCCATCAGTGACAATGTCCATGAAGGGGTCCTGACAGTGACCATGAAGCGACTAAAGAAGCAGGATGCTGGCTTGTACCAGTGCAAAACTGACTACCTGGGTGAAACAAACAGCTTAAGGAAAGTGCAGGTGGAAGTGCTGACAGGTACGTCCTGGGGCTCTGAGCTTCATGAGTTCCTGAGTTCCTACTTAAATTTCAGATGTGCCTGCAGATGCCAAGGCCTCACTTCACTAAACATCTACTTTTGTCTTACTCTAAGAAGGTACTCTGTTTCATTGCCTCTTTTTAGTTCCTGATTTACAGCAACATGACCTCACAGTTACAGGACATCTAACACGTCATCCCCTTATTGCTACCCAGATTTATCTCCTAGCACACAACCCAGTGCCCAGTCTCACCTTGGTTATCTATGCCTAGCGAGCACTGGTGTTGGTGACACCAATGAATATCACCCAGAAACATGTGCAGACTAAACTGTTTTGTTTCTATCATCAGCTGTACTGGAGACCCAAATGCCAGAGGAGCCTAGTGCTGTGCAGAGCATCTCCAGGTAAGCCGCAACACTCCTCATGGTGTCATCTCTAGTCTTCCTAGGACTAAGGCAGATTAGCATTGGCAACCCTATTTGAAGCTGAGAGGAATACCAGCACAGGTATATTCTCTACCTCTTCCTAATGCATGACAATTCTCAGAGCTGCTGTGTGGTTTCTAAACAGCAGCTTTATCCTAATCCAGAAAATGCAGTGCTTCACTGCCAAGCAAAACAACTCCTGCAGATCATAATTTATCAGTATGCAAGATCTTGCAGTTAAAACCTATTATAGCTGTTCTAACCGCCCAGGCTCTGCTGTGCACAGGCAGGGACTGCCTGTTGCAGGAGATGTTACCATCCTCACATTGTATTCTACAAGAGTTTCTTTAAAGGTTGAACAATCCCCTTTATGGCTAAGCTTTATTGTTGTATTTATGGTTCCCCATAGCATCCCTCCTGAAGCTGATTTCACTGTCTTCTATATCATTGCTGGATTCCTGCTTACTAAGTTCATGGTTGCTGTGCTGATCTTTATCATTGGCAACAGTAGAAAGAGTAGAGAAACAGAACAGAACCCAAACTTGAATGAGCAGCACGCCCTCTCTTTCACTGGTGACCTTGCATGCGATGGAATCAGCCCCTCCTGGGAGAGCACTGCTTAGAGCTAAACCAAAGGGAATCTACAGGGAAATGAACACCAAGCGTCTGCAGGCAAAGCTTTGCCACCTGTCGTAAGAAAAGGATCGCCTACTAAACATAGGTATTGTTGAACCTATCACTCTAGAGAGGGAACGTCACCATCTACCACCTCTTCTCATTGGCGCTGACCAACTTCTTCCAACACAACTGAAGTGAAAAGATGCTGCCAGTAACACCTGAACCTAATGGAAGAGGATGGGATCGAGGGCCAAGGGGAAAGGAAGAATATGAAGTCCTTCTGTCAAGAGACCAAGCACAGACTTATCTATGTGCAGAGATGCTTCCCCGGGCATGGCAAAAGTGAGAGAGCTCTGCTCAGTTCTCCCCCAGCTCATTGCTAGGCCAGAAAAAACTTTGCTGCTCTATACAGCTACTGGCAAATCCTTTGTTATAAATAAAACCACAGATACACCGGTGAACATAAGTAGAAATTCATGTGAATGACCACGTGTTGAGCAACTCACAAACACATCCACATAATGTAAACATGGAAAGACATGGTTCTGTCTCAAATCTCCAAGAAACTTCTGATTCATTGATGATCAGTCTTAAAGAACTAATAGCTTTTTTCAAGGTGTCTCACATGTCTACCAAATGCTTGAATGCTTCCCCCAAAAGCATGAAATATAACCAGAACTAGATGGTTCATATTGAAAGCTAGTGTTATTATTTATCTAGAAATCAGCTTTTTAACTGAGATTCCACTCTCTTAAGGCTGAAGCCTTTGACACACTTTTGGCAATGCAATGCTCTGCTATCATTTCCAGTCACTGCCAGTAGCTGCACCATACCACCAGGAAGGGTTATTCCAGATATTCATCCCCAGTATCATTCCACCAGAGTCTTTGAACTGAGACCCATCAACTTCATGTCATCTCAGAACAATGCCAGGTGAGAGATTCTGTCTTTCCAAGGTGAGGAAGAGTAGCTCCCAAAGATTCCCCTGGACAGCGTGGACCCTTGGTGAACAGTCACTGCAGAAAGGCATAAGGAACTGCAGAACATAACAGAAAGGCATGTGAAGTCTACACGCAGCTCCGAACCTGCTTCCTCATTTCTCAAATGATTTTGCGAACAAAGAATTAACTGGCTCCATATTTTCCCCTGTATTTTTTTTCTGCCCTCTCAAGGGACTGTTACCAACATGTGATCATTGTTCATCACTCCCCAAAGTGAAGCTGCATTTAGCTCTCCCAGGAAGACCCCAAACCCAAGGGCATTCACACTTCTTTTCCCTGCACTGCCTGCAAAGCTAAATAAAATCAAACTGATTACCTGACTTTGTGTGGATTCATGATAAAGAGCTGCAGTACACCAGATCACAATATATCACCCAGAGAAGAGGTAACACTCAGAACGTGCTGGTGTGCTTACAATGCACAGAAATGCTCTGAGCCAGCCAGGCAGGTTGGCACATCCAGCCACCTCCATTTAGTGCCATGCAGAAACAGCAGCTCTGATCCCAAAACCAGATCAGGCTATGCATGGTTGTGCTCTGTCTGAACTATTTTCCTCTATTTCCAGAGGGTGAATTAGCCCATACACAGTCACACACACCACTGCAGCTCTACTAACACAAACCTAGCTTCAGGATTCCTGAATCGTACTGCAGTGCCCAGCTAGATGCGCCATAAACCAAGGGAACTGCAGCTCTAACCAGGAGATCTGGGTCCTAGTTCCAGCTCTGGCCTGTGGAGAAACCTCAGGCAGGGCCATCCACTGCCTCTGCGATGGCAGGGGGCACAGTGCTGGTTCTTCACCACTGTACAAGAGCCTTGGGAACGAGGGATGTAAAACTTGCATGTAAGTGCAAAGCAGCAGCAAGGACAAACACATCCAACTGAAAGCTGCTCTGTAATACATCAAGATAGCACTAGAGACCGAAAATGCCTATTTCTTTTCCAGCCATGCAGCCTGATTGCTAAATACGGCTATCTAGACAACAATATATTTAAAGTGGAAAAGCAGCCAGTAAACATTATGCAGCCTTCCCACCCAAGAAGTAATATTAAGATTGTGGTTAAAAGATATTCTCAGCAATTCCAAGCTGGCATCATCACTCTAGGCAACAGACGACTGCAAGTGACAGCAAGTTAGCTTCCTCTGCAACAGGGAATTTCTCAGTGATAAAGAAGCTCTGGGATACAGGTTTTTTTTTCCCCTCTATACCCTAAACCACTTTCTGCTTCAGGATGGGGGGGTTTCCAAGGCATCATGCAATCAAGTATCAAATATTTTGCAAGAATGAAAAAACATCAGAGGACCACAACCCAAAGGGAAGAAAACTGGAATCAGCATATGCCTGTTCTTGTCCTACTAGCTACTTACTACTAGCTCTCTGGCTCAGCATACACTTGATGTTTTCATTTAGATACACTGATAACAGGTACTATCGAACAACCTAAACAAAACTCCCAGCTCTTTCCTGAGGAACTGGTTGATTCCATTCTGGTGATTCAGCTGCATTAATAAATCTTCTTTTATTGGTAAATAGCACAGGATGAATATTCTTGTGCAACTTAACAATTTCATAGCCAACAAGCAAGCAGTAACTCTGGACCATTCTACAAACCTGCCAAGCAGGGTTTTTTAGCATGAGAAAAAGTCACCAGGGACGGATTGATGTGGGAAAATCACCTGCTCTTGTTTTCTTTTCAAGGGGAAAACTGGAATTGGGATGCAGATTTAGACACCGTTTCATTTCCTGCTAAGGAGGGGGATGTTGCCAACCCCACAGAAGACAGCAATAAGGATCAGAGGTAAAAAAAAGACTCCCAGACTCTAAGTATAGCATTCTGGATGCACCGCAGGATTTGAGGAGTGGTGTGACAAATAACTAAAGCACGTGCATGCACACACATACACACATAAACAGGCTTCCCCTCCTCTTCTGTAGAGTTTGGTCCAACCTCCCCAAGTCCCATGAAAAGCTGTAGAAGAATTCTATCAGTTTCAGGAGCACTAGGTGAGGCCTCTACTGAAGATGCTCAGTTTGACTGTGTTCATCCTTTCTACCTGGTTAAAAAGGGACAACTATACGGCCCATGCAATACTACAATGACTGCCTTTTGTATAAGCAGACCAGCCTGAGATCAATCCCAGCTAAACAACGTAACATGTCAGACGAGAGTTATTACCAGGCCTGATCAAAGGTGACCCTATTAATGATCCTGATCAAAGATAGGCCATGAGAAGGGCTACTGCATCCTGATGAGGGATGCCTTTGAACTCTGGTAGCACTGCAAAAGACTGCAGGAAGAGAATTCAGGCTCCTGAGTATTCCCCAGGCTTGCCAAGTGCCAAAGAAAATACAGCTGGGATGGATCCTCTGTGGCTGTAGATCAGTACTGACCTCATGGAACCACACTTGTTTAGAGACAGTAGGGGTAATATTTGCATGCTCAACTTTCATCCTGGAACCATAATCCATTTTCAAACACACAAAATCCCCTCCCAAATTAACCTAGTCACCCCTGGTGCTGTAAATAGTAATGGAGATATGCTTTTCCCTGCAGGACTCTCTATGCTCTCATAGTGCTGAGTTCCTTCCTGCCTACAACTGCTCTGATTGCTACTGTTATACTCCTCATCACCACTTACATCAGAAGGAAAAGGGCAGGTAAAGCTCCCCAATCCTCTTGTCTAGTCTTTCTGCCCACAGCCTGTCCCACCACCCTGAATGTATGGAAAGTCTGTTCATAGCAATCATCGTCCAGGAAGGCAATGAGACTGAGCTGAGAGTGAAACGCAAGATGTGAGTTAAATCGCAGGGAAGGGATAGCAGGGATAGTGATTTTTAAAATGAAAAGGTAAAGGTGTGGTTGCACACTCAAAGGAGATTCTGTCCTTCATGATAGGAAAAGGGATGGACTTTGGCAGACATCCTTCTTTCACCCAAGCAGCACTGCAGGTAAGACATCATCAAAAATCCCACGTTCCTGGTGCCTTGTTTGATCTCTGTCATGCAAAGACACTGGCTCTGTGGTCACCCCTCATGGGGGTTATAGAGCACGCAGTACCATGCATCCTACAGTGGACATGTAGCACGCACTCAAGCTAGCTGTCTGTGTTTGTTGATTGTCTGACATCTTGTTGCAAAGCAGACACAACCTAACTTGGGTATTTGAGTAAGTCAGCCCTTCTGCATAGTTTTGTTTATAGTTCTCAGAAAAATAATGTAATAACAAATACATAATTTTGGTAATTAACTGGCCTTGAATATTCAGTAACATCACCAAAGGTTCTCATCAAAGGAAAACTTTGCTAGTTGCAATCACTCTAAATATTTTGTGTTAACTGTTGCTGCAGCTTACTACCTAGTCCCTTAAATCTGATGAAGTAGAGTTTTGTGTAAGAGAAGTTTTCTAAACTTCTCTGAGCACACATTCCCTTTTCCCCTGCATCCCCCCTCCTCTTCCCATTTGCATGATACAAGGAGGAAACATTTGTGGTTGTAGATGAACTAAGACTAATATTCAGAAGCAAAAAATGCTGAATTGATTTTTAATTTCTCATTCTGTGTTGTTTCTCAGAAGTGTGGAAGAAACAAAGAAAGCAGAATGCCAGATGTGGAACTGAATGATAGTACAATATATGCTGTCATAACGCACCAAGCTCAGACAAAGCCTGAAGATGTTATATATGCCAACGTACAGCCTTCACCAGAAGTTTTCTTCCAAGCTCAAGAACCACTAGGCAATTCAGTTTCCTCAGGCTCTGTGGAATATGCTACTGCTATCTTTGGAGCTACAACTCCACATTCTGGAACTGAAAAGAGAAAAAATGGGTCCACCTAAACAAAGCAGCACAAAGCCTTGGGCTTATTCGCAGAATTTTGCTGAACTGCACTTAGAAACAAGCCATTTGTAACCAGTTGCTGAAGCTGGATACATATGGGGTGCAAGGCAGAAAGCTACTGAAAGGATGAGGTACATGGATGCACAAATGTTCCCTGAAAAAATAACTGCACTTTTCTAATAGTACAACATCACAATTCAGCCATTGGTAAGCAAATCTAGTGGAAGGCTATGGTGTATTTGCTTTCTCCACATCGCTATATATGTAAGCAACTATAAACCCAAATACAGGAAACTGGTTCTCTCTGGTAGCAACTGATACAGTGCCACAGTCAACAAAGGGCTGTGAGACATGGGAACACGATGCTTGCTTTTAGACTTTCAACTTCAACAGCTCGCTTAAATACTCATATATAAAATGTTAATTATTGCCCACTCTGATAAGATCAGGTCAGCAAAGTAGTAAAGAATTTGCTTTATTTTAAACATACAAGTTCTTTCACAGACTTCAAGGAGACAAGTAATGCACTTCATATGTTCTAGTAAACAAGGGTCCTGTGGAAAAATATTTGCCTACATTATAGTATAAAATGTCTTCAGCTTGAACACTTGGGTGCAGAATTTACACCCAAAGTTATTTATTTACTTTTACAAAGAAATAACCTTGTATTTCCTTGCCTTTGGTGCTTGTTGTTTACTAATGCCACACTCATGCTGCAGTAGAAATCTAGCTTCACTTTATTATAAATTACACACATTTTGATCAAACTACTGAATCCTGTTATCACAGTGATATGTGCAAACATCCATTAGGGATTATGCATAAATCCCAAAAATTAATCTAATGGAGATTTTCATTTTAATTCCCTGAGCTGGGCCCAAGGATGCAGAATATGATATAAAAATGGCTTTAATTTTTTGGTATTAAGATCGCAAGAAGACTCCAACTTAGGTACTGGGTGGCATAGGAGGAAAAGAATGTGAAAAGGCAGAGAAGATGTCCATGAATTATATGAACTCCACTCTTCCTGTGAGTGCTTATACAATTCTGAGAGGGCAGAGAAGGGAATTCTGTTGACTGGTCTGATGTGGCTACATGATAGCAGGGTTTTTGCCATTATATGAGATTATTTTGTCCCTCTATTGCAAAGTCTCTGAAAATAAAGCTAGGAAAAAAACATAATAATAGCTAAAGAAATCAATTTCTGACTTCCTAAACAGGCTTGCAAGATTGCATTCTTCACTTCCTGTCTCAACTTCCCATCTTCTGTTTTTGTGTACTGTTATTTCCTTTTTTTCTTTTTTTTTGGTCAACACTGCATTGACCAACTCTGGAAAGAATTAACGACTGACACCTTTGTGCTCTGGGTCATTTTTTGACCTGCCAAAGTGTTAGTGTGGGAACCATACCATTAAGGTCTGAAATGACACACAACAGGAAAGATGAATGGTTAACATAATAGGCTTCAATATACAAATTCCACTCCTTATTTAGCCAGTTTGAGTCTTTGAAAGCACCTAAAACTTTGTATGCCCAAATTCCTCATCTGGGTGCAACTGCACATGCAGTGAAAGTTCTGGGGGCCTCAGATCCTGAAGGAATAGAAGTTAAATAACTAACTTAATGGAGAAGCTTACTGGTATACACTTCTTTCTGCCTACAGAGCTGAAGATGATCTACTATCATATGATGAATTTGAGGGTGTTTCTAGGGACAGTTTATCTCTATGGATGGCATCAGTCCTCTGTCACAAAATGTAAATATGTAATTGCCTGATTTAAAATAAAGAAAATAGTCTCAAAATCTTTCTAGATCTGTAACATCTTAGAGGTTAGTTATTTTCCTTCTGCACAAATGATGGAGATTTGCTGATAACCTGAACTGCCTGCAGTGAAGGAAGAATTATCACAAGATCCAGTTTAGATTGGCATGTTTGGTAGTTAAGTTTGGAAAGCATCAGCAGCCCATCCAATCTACTTCTGTTATGCTTAGCTGTGAAACCACATTCAGGGATGGTCTAACTTATGTATGAGCAGCCTCTGGACATCTGGGACACTACAAACACGGCCAGGTCTTCAGATAAGCCTGACAGACAGTGAGTTAGTGACCTAGGTCTGTATTGGCTGTTGAATGGTGCTGTAGACATGTATCTGGCTAATGTCTCGCACATCCTCACAGATCACCTTTTATTTGATGGTAGCAGGAAATAAAGTTGCAGCATTCTAGGAACTGGGCATATCAGATAGGCAGGGAACAGCTGACAGTATGTAAAAGGACAGGAGTTTTTTCTAAGACTGGGGCTATTAGTCAACACATTCCATTCCAGTGCCTCCAGACAGCTCCTCTGTCTTTCTACAGGACGTCTAGTTAAAACTCACTCCAAATCTAAACATTCTCTGCAGCCTATGCTGCAGTAGTTGTTTGTTTTTTCTTTGTGTCACTTCAAAAGCAGTAAACACTAAGAGGACCATTTTCATCTCTAATAGGGAGCAAATGAATATCCATATGACATGGCTGAGCACCTTCATCTGTTACCTCCTGTTCACTGCAAAGAGCTCTTGCCCTAAGTGTACTATAAGAACATAACAATCATATAATAAATTATAAATTATACTCTGGAGATTCTGCTACAGTCATCATAGTAGTATACTATCTAAGTGCTTTCCCATAGCAGTATTGCAAATTGGGTAAAATTTGTCACATGCATAAGAAACCATGGAGATTTGATCAAAAAGCAGAGATGAAAAGGATGATGTTTTATTAGCCACTATGTAAACCATACAGTTCTGTTCCATGTCTTGAGAGCCCCACAGAAAGCAAAATGGGAAGGTAAACTGAATTTTGGATATACTGCTTGAACACAAGCAGTATATCATTCATACCTTTCTTCTTCCTCTGGAAGTAACTGAAACATGAGAACGCTTTTGGAAGAAACGATTGCCTCTAACTCCTCCAAGTACAAAGACTTGGCAAAGTGTCGTTGCATGAAGAACCTAAAGAGACAACCCAGTGTTTACCAACCCTATTCACTTCACATTAGTAGTACAAAATTTTATTCATTCTATTCACTTTAGAATACCTGTTCAATTGTTCTCAGCTTCCTGCCTTATTTCTCTCCCATGCCCAGCAATTGCAAAATATTGATTACCAGAAAGGAAAACTAAGCAATAAAGGACAAGATCCTGGCAACTGTGACTAGCCCAAGATTAGCAGATACAGGAACTTCACTCCAAAGTGAGGGATTGCTTTAAATTAGTCTGCTCCTGTTCTTGTTAGGGAACTGAAAAGAATTTCAAACTAAGAATAAAACAAAAAGCTGTAAAAATCAATATCCGAGAGGCTTTGTAATCAGATAAGCTATTATGTGCTGAGGGCATTCCCTCCAGGCCTACAATGCCTGCTTACTCCCTTGGGCCACTGCCCTTCATGCTCTTCGGCATTCATGAATCTTCAGCTGTGAGGTCCTTGAGGATTTAATCTGCTCTATTTGCCAACAATCACACTTCCAGCTTTTCTGCGTTTCATCATGATTGCCAAGCTGCCAGCAACGCTGTGACAGAAAACCAGGCCAGCTTTCTTCAGGACCCACTCTGACTGCCAGCCCGTAGGGGCTTTGCAGCACGTAGCAGTGTCTGAGTTAGGAGGCCAGATACTCTACATTCAGCAGAGGAAAAAAGGCATCTTCAGAAGATACTTCCTAACTGGATGCTCTGAACTGCCTGCTGGAGGAACCTCTATCTCGCTTATGGGGACACCATACCCCCTAATTTAGACAGTCAACATAGACGGTATGGTTATGTGCCATTGTAACTGGCATTAGAAGTAAACGCTAATTTTCCATTGGAGCTCTGGGACCACTTCAGTGTAGCTAAATACAAACTCATCCAGTATTTCCAAACTGTTTTATGGAAAAAGATGTTACTCACAGTTGGTTCACTGGGAAAACACCATTGGCAGCATCCTTCTCTTCCACTGCAGGAGAAAGAAACACAACAGTGTTTAGGGTAAAACTTGCTTTTTTTGTTCTGTTTGTTGCCAGCTAGGGATATTCATGTGTGCTTTCAACCTCTGCTGGCAGAGAGATGTTTTTGCCCTAGGGAGGGCAAAACCAGGCCCTCAGAACTGCAGTAGTGGCTACCGTTCTTTCAAGGACATAGCATATAGCTACAAACACCTAGCGTATAGCTACAAACACGTGTGAAGTTCAGTGTATTCCTTCTAAAAGAGCACCTATCCCAAGAACACAGGAGAAAAATCACACAGAACATAATGTTTTGCTTTTTTATATGTCTGCTTTTAACCCAGAGAGCTTTGTAAACCGTAAACATATACAGAACTGTTGCAACAGTACTATACCATACAACTACTTGATACCACACAAAGATTACCTGACAGTGTGGGACCTCAGCCTTGATGAAAGTATTTATGTTATCTTAGTGAATGTTTAAGTTACAATACTGCTGAGAGATCCTGAGCAGCACACATGGAAGAAACAGCATGCCTGAAAGGGATTAGCAGGCAGACATGAAAACTGTCTCTTAAACCTTTCAAAGCCTACCCAATCCTCTTAAGAGGAAAACTTCCTTTCGTGCCAAAACACAAGAATTAAGCTCTTTCTAAGGGTGTCCATTTAGTCATATTTGGCCAAAAAAGATAATGACATGATACTTGGGAATTTGGGGACAAGAAGAAACTGCCTTCCTGGAAGATAGCCAAGAACATAAAGAACGAATGTCTTGGAAAGTTAGCATTTGGGTAACATGAAGTTGGATTGTCATCTCTTACACTTATGCCACCCTGTATAGATTCCATCGCTGTACCCATAGGACACTCCTGTGCTCCAGGGCAGCTTCTGTATGATCACTGAATTCTTCTGCGTGGCCTTTCAGGGATAATTATTCAACGCAATGAATCTGCAGCAAGCATGCAAAGAGACTGAAATGTCAGTGAGGCATGCTGTGCATTATGCCAACAGGTATACAGGAGCTGGCTAGCAATGGAAGGGACATAGTGTGATTACTAGGCATGTTTCCCTTAACGATTAGAATAGTAATTTTTCTTTCAAATGATAATTGCCGTGCATGTCTTTCCTCCCAGCCCAGCCTCACCAAACATTTTCCCCACACTCAGAGGACACACAAAAGCAACACTAACCAGCTCAAAGCAGCCTTCCTTCCCTCCCCCAGCTCAGTGAGGCCATTCCCCAACTCCAAAAGGGTCACAGCAGCTTCCCTGGGCTCAGAGCAGAAAGGAAAGGCCTCCTTCCATCCTTCCTGCAGCCCTTCCTCAAACAATCCAGCTCCCGCCTCCGAACCACCATCTTGAAGCGCCACCTCAGCCTGCGAGGAAGAGCAGCAGGGCAAGATAGAGGCCCTCTTCACCAGCCAATCAGGTGTCCCAGAGCAACACCCATCCAATGAACACCCACGGTCCGACACCCCAGCTTCCCTCAGCCAATCAGCTCCCAGCACCCACCAGCAGCCAGGCCCCAAGGGAGGGCCGAGCAGTCGCCTCAGGCAGCAAGGTGGCAGGGTGGAGATGGAGGGGCGGGCGAACGCCAAGATGGCCGGGCCCTTCCCCACAGGGCAGAAGTGCCACAGGCGCGCCCAGCCGTCCCCCGAGCTGGAGGCAGAGCTGACCCCTTCTCCTCACTGCTTTCCTGGAGGGCAGGAAAGCTCGCCGGCTGCCTAGGTGTTTCTCAGCGGTGCCAAAACCCACGCCTGCTCTCTCCACTCCATGTCACTGCTGCCGCTTGACTGAAAAGAGGAGAAGGTCTGAAAAACAGAGCCAAAGCTGCTTCTCTGTTTATAAATTTTTATTAGCTGGATAGTGTACACAGTACTTACAATTGCATCTATTAAAGACCAAAATACACTTGAAAAAATGCATCATATAAAAAAAATTATAAACTTTTAACTATATACAAACGTTGCCTTACGTTAATCTCAGTACCCTCCCACACCCATTCACAAAGAAACAATCCCTCCCCCCTTTTTAACATGCAAGGCCTTAAAGCCATTTAGCATCACTTGAGGACCCTTTTCCACATCCCATTCTTCACACTCATATAAAACTGGTTTTTGATCGGTTTGCTGCTCCAGTGCTCGCTGGGTCAATCGACCACGTTTCTTGTTCTCCCCGAGCCTCTTCTTTTATCCTCATCCACTCTTTTATGCACTCCCAAAGGGGAGTTTTTGCTCAAGTGTAGCCAATCCACAAAGAATTCTCATTTAATTACTAGAGAGGTTTGAGCTTGATGACATCTCCAATTTAACAAATTTACCCAGGAAAAGAAAGCAGACTTTTTTGGTAACATGGTGTTGACCGATTAACTCCAATCTCACCAAGCAAACATTACTTTTAGAAGTGAATACACATAACCCAAAGCAAATGAAATATAATGACAGTAGCACTCAGGCTTTCACATCACTATTTAAAGTATTAACAATAAGACTTCCTATATAACACAAATCCATAGGTCTTAATACACAATCTACAACAACGGAAAAAAAGTTCTAGCTGTTTTGAAGAAGTTTACAAGTTCTTTAAGAAAAGAAGTAATTACTCATGAAAAAAAAAAAACCCTATGTCAGAGCAATAATCCTGCTTCCCTAACTTCCAACTCTCAGAGGGGGTTCTCCAGAGATTAGCCATCAGTTGAAGAGCAGAAACATTATGGAGAGGCTGTCTTACTCCAGCACAGAAATATTCCTCCAGCACATGGATACCCCACTGACAAAATGTACAGATGATCTAAAAAAATATTTACAATAACGCTGCAAATTCAACTAAAGCAATTTTTTTTTGTTACACCTTCACTAAAAGAGAGCTACATATTTCCTGAAATGGGTGACCTCACAAGAAATGCTAGGTGAGGATTTCATAGTTGCCAACTGAAGAAAATAAGCACCATGCTCTAATTGGCCAAGTATTTTAAGGCAGAAGCAACCAAAGGCACCAAAGATGCCATCAATGCAATGGAGGTAAACAAATGCCTTTTGAATCATTAGAAAAAAAGCCTTATGTAACATTTGTGAGCAGAGTGTTAGGTTTCTAACAAAATTTAAGACAAAAATCGAAAGAAAGAATATTTGTCTGCGTGTCAAGAACGAGGCCACCTCCTCCCACAGCTGCAGGTATCACTGTGTGTCAAACAATTTCTTTCTCAGCTTCAGTTCACCATGTCAGCTGTGGTAAGGGTAAGAACATGGAACTAAAAATTCAGAAAGAAAATGAACTGAACTCCATTTAGAAAATCCAGCTGCCTAAATACAAATAACAAATCTACATTTCTTCTTTGTTCTCTCACTGGCAATGTACCTCCACAGAAGGATGACCTGAACATTGTCATCCTTTAAATAGACAGGCATACTCCTCCAAGATTGCCTGCTGGTGATGCAGAAACTAATATTTCTACACATTTCTGCATTCCTTCCCCTCTTCTCATACTATTAGGTCTACTATTTTTCTCTTTTATCCAAAATAAACAGAACTTTCAAGGCTGTGTCTTTTTGTAGCCTCCCAGTCTTCTACAAGTTGCTGATTTGTCCTCCATTTTGCATTTAGTCATAAGCTTTCGGTAAATGGGAAAAAACATAGGAGGGACCTGATAATATGGGTTGTATTTTTCAAGTTTCATTTACTTTTTTTGTCTCTTGAAAGCAGAGTTCACTGAATTTAAACCAGTCTCTCCTGTCTTTGGGTGCTTTCCCAAAAACACCCCATCCTCCGCTACTTTACCTACTCCAGTTCATCATCATTTTCTCAATAACAATGCCTGGCAGTTATTTCCAATCCCATGCTGCAGTTTTAAAACTGCCATGATGCAGTTTTATGTTTTACAGAACAGAAAAATTGGAAGAGATGGGACTACAGCATGCAAGTGATACACAGCCTGTAAAACTAATTCAAGGTGGGAGGAAACAGGCATGGAAAGATGCAAGTATCACCTGTTAAAATTCCTATGAACTACAGCTCCCATTGCCAAATTTCAAATCAATAAGAATGGAGCAAGCTTAAAATTTGTAATGAGCTACAGAATTAAAGATAAAGATATGTTTTGTCAGGATACTCAGCCAGAAGTCAGCTATAGGTCATGAAAAAAAAAATTTTTTTTTAAATGTAAGTACTCCTCCTTCAATAAGTGCCACTTTTTTATTTATTTATTTATTTAGAGGATAGTCTATAAAAAGGCCAAAAGGTTCATCAATATCTGCCTTCATTTGTTTAACAGTCCTTCAGTTACATCAGGATGAGCTGAGCTGAGTTGCCCTATGCTTCTGCTGTCATGAAACAATTCCTCACTCTGTGTAGAATGAGAGAACTGTAGAACTGATATAGAACAGACATCAAGAAACACTGTCACAAAGATGGTCAAGTACCATCACCCCAAGAATGCAGATTTTATATCTTTTGGAGGAACCATGCACTGGACTGGCAAGCTAGAAGGAAAATCAAAAAACAAAATCCTTTGAAAGAGACTCACTGAGAAGTTTTAGTCCTTTTTATACTAGCATCCACTTTTCTTCCAAAGCAACAACCACTGGCAATAAACATTCCAAAAAACAAAGATTGCATTTACTATTTAAATCCTTATCCCCACATTACCCTCTCCCCTCTTACTTCTTGGAACAGATACACAATATATCAAGTCCTGTAATAACCTTGAAACATTTCTATCATTGCGACTGGATGGCTGAACTTTTCCCAGAGAAGAGCTTGATGTTTACGTATTTTACAAGGTGGAACTTAAGAGAGCCCCCTTCAGTTTCTGCCAGTTTCAGAAGTGCAGATGCAATGACAGGGAACAGTTCAGTTGACAATAAAGCCCAAAGGTGTAAGGAGTGGACATAAATAACAAGTCTCTGCTGGGAAAACAAAGTACTGTGGTGTAGCCACATCAGTGCTGGTTGCTATAAACTGGATTATGTCTCTGTACAGAAGGGCTGTAACTCCAAGAGGTCTTGCTTCAGCATGGCAGACTTATTGCTGATCACTGAGTCAGTGGCACACTCTCACCCATGGCCAATCTTAATGCAAGAGATGTTTAAAAGGTGGGGGGGGGAGCGGGGGAAGGCATGAGCAGTCAGACTCTGAAATCCCTGCGCTGGATCAGAAGAGTATACCAAGAAAGTCATTAAGTTTCTATTTGTTGAGTCAACTGCAGTTAAAATCTCGACCCCATACTGAAAACGTGGTGCTTGTTCTGTAGAAAAGGATACGCTGTGATATGGCGATTGTCCCATTGAAAGACTTGCTTGATACACTGGAAAGGTAGGACAGACTTGCAGAAGGGATGGGAACTCTATTCAGTTATTTTGTTTTCTTTAAGCAGTGGTTAGGAGACTCTGATCATCTGTGTCATTGCTTCTTCATTGGCTTGAGTCGGATCCTACAGATTCAAAATACATATCATGTTGTAACTTCAACATTTTTCCGTAACAGCAGAGAGAATCATGCACAACTCGATCAAGAGGAGATACTCCTGCCCCCTCCCTTGATCTCTAAACATGTCATACTTTTCCTAGGTCTTGCAGCCCAGTGTAAGAGAATGGGATAGATAAATCCCAGTAGTTCCTAGTAATGTGTTGTTTCTGGCAATAGGGAAGACGTAGTACTGGTCTAATATTTGGGAAGGATTCCACTTCAGAATAAGAAATATTTTTCCGCTAAAGCCACAGGACTGCTTTAAAGCACTAATCAACAACAGAATTTGCTAGTTCTACTCGATTGTGTACCTTCCTTTGAAAACCTGTTTTGCACTTTTAATGTAAAACAATGTGCAGCTAAGAATCAGATATTCACGTTTTAATGTGAAGATGTAAGATAAGGTGTCTCTACCTTTAATTCATGTCCTAAAAAGATACTGCTGGTATACAACCAGAAAGGCTGCAAAGACTACATTTCTTGGGACAAATACAAGCATTCTCTGTTTGTAAAACAAAGTGAATACATTTCTATCACTATTACTGTAATTTAATTACTCAAGGCAAATAGACACTTGCTTTCTACAAGAAGTGAGACAGAAGGTTTCTTTTCTATGCCTGAAACATAAATTCAAAGAGGGACAAAGGTCAGCAGCCTCACTCAAAAAAAGAACAACAAAACGGTACAAAGACACCTCTAAAGTGTATTCTGAAGAACTGAAAGTGGCGGTTGTCCAAAGAACAGACAAAATTCTACTTACTTGCATATGAGGGCTGTCCTTTTCCTTTGGTGAGAAGAAACGTCCACCTTCTCCCCGCTTCCTGGCCATGGCATGACGATGCCGAGATTCATGCAAGTATTTCTGCAACAATATGAAGGAATTAATCAGAGACCAGCCTACTATTTCTAGTTCAGTACTTTCAGTAGGGGAAATTCCTGCTGCTAGAAAAGCCTACCCAGTCCCCACCCTTCCCCCTTCCCTAAAGATGAAGTGTTTACAGTAAATGCCCATTTGCAGTACAGCTACATACATATTCAAGAATTAAAAGCATGTAGAGGAAGAAGGACTGCCACCAAGGGACCTAAAAAAATTACTCTGATGTAGCTTAAGAACAACAACAACAAAAAAATTGAAGAACACTTCAAGATTCCAGTCCTCATTTTTCAGCACAGCTGGCGCTCTGTGCCTTTCTCATAAAGCAACCCCATATTAGGTCTGAGGTATATTCTCACCCTTCTTTCTTTGGGAATTTTTCCCTCTGCTTCAAGCTTAGCACGTGCCTGCCTCCTCTTAAGGATCCGGTGATACTGCTTGGCATTTACATAGAGGGGCTCTTCTTCCAGCATTTCTGCTCCAGGCAAAGGTATTCTCTGGATAGCTGGTACTGATCCAGCTCCAGGTACCATCTGTGCAGAGAATAGTATGTTTTTAGGACTTGCATCTCAGAACACAAAGTGAATGCAAAAAAAGTAATTAAAAAAAAAAGTGAAAATGGAAAGTGTTTGGTTTTTATTCAGATAATGCACCTACTTAAAATGAAAGGAGTAATAAAGTTGTTCTCAAACTGCAGAACAAATTTAAACAAATCGATTACGTATCAGTTCTTGGTTTTTTTTTTCTGATAATGGTAAAATTTCAATTCAATATACAATTCTATGACCACATTACTGCTTCTTGTACAATTAAGCATACAGGACATGCCCATTGCTTCCCTTTCTTTTTGGTTATCACTTATTTAATTTATATGATAATTTCAGAGCAATTCTTAAGCAAACACTACTTGTAGAGCTGCTGACATCTAGTGGGGATGAACAATAAAATTCACGTTAAAAGGCATCACACTACAAAGAAGTAAGAATTGGCAGAAAAAGCCCTCTTCTGAATCAGGAAAACAAATAATAAGGGATCCTCAAGAAAAGCAATAGTCGATCCAATATTTTTAAACCTCTACTGATCAGTTAACAGTTGATTTTGAATTTCAGTTTCTAGATTTCTGATCTCAATCATCTGCTGTGGAAGAAAGTACAGAATACATAGATCACAATTAGGAGACAGGCCATTCAAACTGGAAGCTTATGCTGTTTAAGCTTTACACTAATGGTAGCTAATGAGAAGACTGATCACGTTACGGTGACATGAATCCCAGACAACAGTTCGGGTACAGACATCTTAAACCACAACCTTTAAAAAGATCAGTGGAAAGTTACAATACATACCATAACCATTCCACCTGAATTGACAACATTTCCAGCAACTGGCAGTGTCACTGTGACAGTCCCTTGTCCACTACTGGTTGTATTGGTGTTGGCTCCCGTTTGGACAATTTGTGCTCCAGCCAAACTGGCTGCTGGAATGGTGATCATGCCTGTAACAGGGACTGTAACTTTAAGAAAATAAAACACAAAAGAAAAAAGAAAAAAAAGGAAAAAAAAAACAAAACCCAAAAACACGCACACAAAAAGAAGGGAACACCATTAGTCCCGCTTCTGTTTTTTACTCATTCATCCTCCATAACATGCAAAACAAGTTAGAAAAGCATTGCAAATTATTAACTAAATTCCATCACCTGGTCCTCATACTTCCTATTTTTTGTATTTGTATCTGTGCAGTAATCCCAGTGTCAGATAAGAGATCGTGTAGTCTACAGTGTAAAAGCAAACTTAAGTGTTTCTATTCTAATAGCCCTTGCCAAAGAAGAGAGCCATGTTTTATTTTCCTGGGGAAAGAACTGCAGGCTGAATTCCTGTATAACAACATAAACATCTCTTCTTACATTCCCTGTGCCAACAATTCACATCACAGCAGTCACAGCACTACTACATTGTAAGGTTTTCTTTGACAATAACTACAAGGCAATAAAAACCTATCAAAGATATATTAAGAACTCCTGACTGAGCCCAATGCTCATACCTTGTTGGAGAATGGTTCCATCAGCATTAACTGGCTGATAGACTATGGTCTGGCCTTCAGCTGCTTGTGCTACCTGTTGTCCTTGAACTGCTATTTGTTGCTGGGTCTAAACAAAACAAAGAACACAGTAACTTTACAAATTGCTTATTTTTCAAATTTTACAATTCCTGTATTAACACATGGTGCTTAAGGTGTTTCAGGCATCTATTTCTTTTGCTTTATTACCAGCATCAAGAAATAGGATGGAACACAAACCAATTGAACTGTAGATAAAATACCTAAAGCACATATAACATACTTTGTCTAACAGTCTAGTATTTAATATTGAAAGAAACAAGTTCTAGGTTTCCTGTCTCTCTACAAATATGTTAAAGGAAGAACTATTCTGCCCAGAGATTTAATTTTGATCCTAAACAAAAGAATCAGCAGAAAACCCAGGTATGACTAGACTACTTCACAAAATGGCGCAAGTATGAAATTAGCAATGCTTCAAATTTCAGCTAATAGACACAAACAACCATGAACCAATAAAATACAGAAACACAATGGATAAAAACATGCAATCTATTTATTCTGCCCCAGAGTTATGTATGAAAACACTACAAAAATATGAAATTTATTCTCAAAGTTCTCCTCAATATTAATAAGGCCTCTTTTTTTATTTTTTCCCTTTTTTTACTTAACCACACCATAAGTCATTTGTCAAGTTTCTCTTCCTATTTCTCTCAAGAAAACCCTTTCATGCTGGTGCAGTTACCTGTGTCTGGCCAGCAGTAACTGCAGTCTGTGGCTGCTGTATAATGATCTGCTGGGTCTGGCCCTGCTGCCCCTGTACCTGCACAGCCTGCCCACCTTGAATCTGAATCTGACCTGGCTGGACCAACTGAATCTGTGGAAGAAAGAGTCAGAAAGGAACATTAACTATGCCTCTTATTTCTCCCTCCTTGGCCTCAGCATTACGAAATGCTCTCTGAGGATGATTTACTGTTGCAAAGAAAAAGGAAGCACCGATTCTTCTCTTTTTCCACTTTAAAATGAAGAGTTTTAATTTATTCCTTCCTGTGACACAGCAGTCACTACCATACAGAACAGAGGAAACATAACATGCTAGCGTCATTATGCCCTAGCAGTTCTCCACTGCTTACACAATAAAATGGTCAAAAGAAGTTATTCACATGAAACTAGGACTCGTAATACTCGGGTAAAAGAAAATAGAGGACTAAGATTTAAGATATCTGTAAAGTGTTAATTATCCAGCATACAGCAGTACTCCTGGATCTATATAAAAGTTGTCTTTAGTTTGCAGAGGAGTCTTTCCACCAGTGTGGAACATTTCTTAAGATTAGAAAAGAGGAAATGGAATATGGTTCGAAGCTTGTGCTTAAAAACCCAGTTACAGATTTTCCTCCAACAACCAGACTGTAAAGAACCTAACGCAAAATACATTGTTTTTCAACCAAATAAATTTTAAATAAACACTAAATAAACTTCTCAAAACACCAAGACATCATATGCTTTCCCAGACTGTTCTGAACTTGATGCCTAAATCCCATTCTCAAATCACTAGAACACTTTCATTATACCACTGTCACAGTTCTTCCCTTTGCTTTTGAGGAACACACTTCAAGCACCTGTTTAAATTTAAAAACTGTCTTTTAGACAAATATTTCAAAATAATTCCTTCTAATAAAATCCATCTTCTATACCTTCTATGGTATTACCTTCTGTGCAATGGAAATGTTTAAATTCATCTTCAGCTATCACATGTTAGATGAACTCAAGCACAAGAGTTATTTTTAAGCAGCTTTCTTAAATAAATAAATAAATAAATACTGAGCCATAAACTGAGTGGGCACCAGATCACCAAGTATACTGCAAGGGCCAGTTAAAATAAAAACAATAAAAAAAACCCCAAGCAAAAAACACCAGACCAACTCCAGCTGTATTTTAATGGACTTCATTTAAAAGGTCTGCACCATCCCATAAAATACAAAAATCAAATGCACAAAGAATTTTCATTGCGTTCGTAACATGCAGCTCACTGCCAGATCCATAGCTGGAGAACAACCGTCTTTGCCCACTTTATTTTAAGAGTGCTGAGGCAAATGTACTATCTGACAAGGTGAGAACATCACAGTTCATTCTCTGCAGTTTATCTTAAATAAAATCAGGGTTGTCTCACCTGCTGCAGTCCCTGTGTTCCAGAAACTGGGACTTGCATGATCGTCTGACCCTGACCCCCAGGCACAGCCTGCACCATGATCGGCTGGCCAGTCGATGTGATAAGCTGACCTCCGCTTACTTGTACCATTAGTGGTTGACCCTGGACCTAGGAAACAGGAGAAAAAGCAAACAGAACAATGAAAAAGTCTAGTGACTTGAAGCCAGAAACTTAAGTGGTTACCACATGAGGCTAAATGCTTACCCATTTTAATGCGGTGACCAGAGAACCTGAGCAACAGTCACTAACCTGGGTTCATAATCAGCATCAAATATCTTTAGTTTCTAAAACTTTTTCCATGATGTGTTACTGGATTTAGTAAATTATATTTTTCTATGGCAGTCTAAACAAAACTTGCAAGTCTAATTGCAATAAAGCATGAAAAGCATGGCTAAATTTTCCAGACACAATAGCTATCTTCATGCACAGCCTGAAAGCAAAGTATAATAAGAGAAACTTCATTATCCACATCACTATTACTAATCTTTAATTGGGGTTCCTAATGAGAAAAAGCTTCAAATATGCTATTCTGACAGAAAGATTCTGAGGTGGGTTCAACTCTTTCCAAATACATGCTTAAAACATTTCCATTTCATAACCAGTATATAGCATGCAATGTTCTTCGAGAATCTTTTCATGGTTATTAAGTGAAATTATAAATATAACACCACAAAACGCAGTTCCGTAAGGAAGAGTGAAAGAAAACGTGCAGCAGCCAAGAAGAGCCACTTCTTGGCCCAACAAGACTTACCGCAGATTTGTAAATGCACCATAAGAGTCTCTGGACTCTTGGACCAGTTATATCTCTGGTCACTAGGAAGAAAGCCAATGAAAAGGAAAGCAAGGAGAAAACCTCTCTCTTTGAACATCCTTACCTGCTAAGTCCCCATACTCCCCAAAATATATCTTTGAAAATATCATACCTCCACAGCATAAATGTGAAATGAGTCTTATGAATTAGATAATCACTCTTTTAAAACAAGCAACACAACATGATAAAAAGGCACAGAGTTCTTGGGTTTTCTACCTGCACATTTCAAGAACATGCAATAGCAAATGCTTGCTCTTCAACCACTGTAGAATACCAAACTAAAGATCGGTACAGATTTTCAGTACATACTGAACTACCTAAAAAAAGCTTCACTCTGTGTAGTCCAAATACCTTAGTGAATTATATGCTAACACATCAAGGGAAACAGCCACAGTTGTACCTCAGTGATCAATGCCCTACATAGAATGTTGTAACTTCACAGGTCACCCAATACCCTTGCGTCACTGCTCTGTTCCTCAACCTTGTAACTACCACATACAAGTCCCTCACAAAAATCGGTAGTACTTCTTTTGAATTACAGAGAGAGTAAGCATGCTCATGTCAGCCACAGAGAAGCAGTCAGCAGTGCAATGTCCAATAAGCAGAAAGAAAAATGATACATTCCAGGATTCTTGTTAATGTATTAGAGCAAGCCAAAAAAAAAAAAAAAGAGAGGGGGCACATAATGACGACTAGGAGGCCACAGTGACCCAAGCAATTCAAGTCAGCCAGCTTTTTGTATTTTGACTGTGAACATAAAAAATGCTGTGTTCAACTTTACACCTGGCAAGACCATTCTAGCCTCTTGGAACTCTCCTCCTCTGAAGAATTAAAAACCAAAAAATACTGTGTGAAAAATGCACTACTGAACGGCTACGGCTATCCAGGGTTTATCAACTCCTTTAAAAGCCTCCTAAGTGAGCTAATGAAATAAAGTTTGCAAGAAAGAAAATACTTCCCATTGAAACAAATCAGTTTGAAATAACCTTGCATTTCTTTCCAATTTGCGATGTGTTTACTGTAAGGATGCAACTTCTCCCGAGTTTTCTTGTATTGTTTACACGTAAATAAGAAATTGGATCTCTCAACTCCAGAGAGGCCAACATTGTCCCCAGGTACCCTTTTTAATCACTGATGAAAAAGCTTCACTCTTCAAGCTCATGGGTCATCCACCAGCTTCTCTGTCTTTGATGTAGTGAAGAGACAGAACTACTCACAGTACTGAGAAATCTGACCTCCTCCAAACTACAGGAAATCTTTGGGTTATATCTCTTGACTGTTACTTCCTCATCTTGGTGTTTAAGGGTCCCATTTCAACCACTATTCACTTGCAGAATTACAGCAGCAGGAAATTCATGAATGCAGCAGGAATTCATGAATGCATCAGGGTTTCTGGCGTGCACCTGAGATCCAATGAAAAGCTATAATCATGTGCTCTTCATGGAAAGCCCTACGGCTAGCATAAAGCATAGATACTACTGCTAACAAATTTTCCTGTTCCTTTTTCAAACCCTGGAAAAAACACAGCATTAGATATGTGGCGATGGCGAGAATCATGCAGTGCTCACAAACACAATTAGAGAGATCACCACTACCTGGAGGGTCTGGACTTGCTGGCCTGAGGCGGATGCCACCTGGGCCTCAGTCTGCAACTGGACAGCAGTGACACCACCCTGCTGCTGGGAATAGGAACAGGAATAGCTTGAAA
This sequence comes from Scopus umbretta, assembly GCA_013400535.1. Taxonomy (NCBI): domain Eukaryota; kingdom Metazoa; phylum Chordata; class Aves; order Pelecaniformes; family Scopidae; genus Scopus; species Scopus umbretta. Next base: position 157,795 of record VZTL01060660.1, read on the forward strand.
CATGGAAATGCACAGCTCTGACAAGAGACAACGACACTTTGCTGGAAGAGGGTGAATTTAAAATTCATACACACTGCTCTTGGAACATAAGGAACGTGAATACGTTTAGCAAACCTAAGAATGGGATACGAACAAAACTGCATATGATACTGACAGGCTTCAATATCCCAAACAAAAATCACTTACAAAGAACATCAGAGATGATTTTGCAGAATTTAAAATCTCAGCTGCAGTGTTATAGACTGCTACCTTTCTGCTTAATGTTTCCTCTCACTGCCAAAGTTTCTTACTGTGAAGGGTTTCCAGATTTTCGTCAGACTTGTTAGTTACAATAAAGGCCATAAATTCCTTCCTGCACAGGAGAGCAGCACAGATGACTACAGTCTAAGCTTCATCTATGTCACTCCTAGATCAATGTCTTCCCACCACTGACCTTGAAGGACAATCTTGAGAGGTTGCAAGAGCAGTTAAATCTAAAAGCCTTTTCTATCTTTAGCCTCTTTAGTAAGAGTCCCAAAATAATCTGTGTTAACATTTGGGAGATGAAGGACATCTCTCTACTAAAAGCTATACTACAACAGGCCTTTTAAAAACATTTATTTTAGAAAAACATTTCATGTCAAATACAACACAGGCTTTAGGAGCACATACTGAAAATGTAACAAGCCAAGGTGTGTTTTTACCTCCCTTTCACCTACAAAGTGTCAATAAAACCAAATATATCTTTGGTTATCTGCTAGAAGCAGGTATTTTTGATAATTCTCAATACATAATTTTTAACCTCAAGTACGATCTTGTTCTGACTCAAAAGTCAACTTCCACTAAAGTCAATAGAAGAAGCTGGTCCCCGCTACCAAACACTCAAATAGGCTGACGACAAAGCAAAGTGTATCTCACTGAAAACATCATCCAGTGGCTCATTCATTTGCATGACAAACTAAGACAACTCCTCTTGCCTTGAACTAGAACAAACATAAGCTACAACAAAAATTCAGCACTGGCACAGCTCATCTGAAAATGCATGACAACATCTGAATGGGTGAACCTTAACAACAGTAAAAATCTATAAGCCTGTAAAAAAACCAGCCCCACTCATCTGCACGTTATATCATGAACTAGAAACTTCTTTCTGGAATGGATTAATTAATCCAAAGCTACATTTTTTGTTGCAATTCCTGTACTGTGTGTTCATGATCCACCTGTAGTTCTAAAACAAAGGTTCTCAAGAAACACTTCTTTTGAGAAAGCTCGAAAAAGCCTCTATGGGCTTGAACAACACCTATTTCAATTTTGGGGGAAATCTACATTGTTCCTTGTGGACAACTAACTGTTTGTATTAATACTCTGTTTCGTCCATTTTCAGAGAAGGTTTGTTACTTTCCTCATGCCACTACCAGTTTGCAAACTCCTTACTACACTGAAATTTGGTAACTTGTATACCTGCAATTTTATTAATTTTATAATAAGGGTTTTTTTAAAAAACTTATTTACTCTGACTTCAAGTCAAGTCAGATCACTGACGACTGATCAGGAGACATAAGTCAGGTAAACACATATCCAGATAGCATTATGAAGCATCTTGCCAGTTCTGTGAAACTCCAAAAAGCACAAAAATATTTCTAACTCAGCAGTGGCAATGCCACCTCGCCCATTATCACTTTCCATACCTGCTGCTGAATCTGTCCAGCCTGCACAACGATCTGCTCTGTGGAACTGTTACTATTCGCTGTGTACTGCTCCATAGCGCTTCAGTTCCAATATGGTAAAAGGCACACCTCAGTCTGTATATCTGGCAAGAGAAATTAAAAAAGCATGAGATTATTGTCCCAAAGTTTGAAGATTAGTATTATCTTACAATAGCTGAAAAGCAAACCATCTGCTGATATTGAAGGCAGAATCACACAGTAAGAGCTGCTGTTTTATCAAGGACCTCTCTCCTTCATAATTTCACCTTACTTTCATCGAGTAACAAAACTAGAACTGTAATTTCAAGAACATAAAACTTGTCTGAGAAGCAAAAAGTATCTCAGTCTCAATTCTGTCATTATCTTCAGTCAATCAAATAGTAGACACAAACCTGTTTCTATTCCTGTTTTACCCCTCGAGTCAGCGTGTTCTGGGGGCTAGACAGTTGCCTACACTGCATGTTGCTGGAGGAGAGAGGTGTTATAACTAAAAAAACCTCACAAAATCAAAGTTTAGATGTCAAACCAAACTACATTTCAAGAATTCAACAAAGTGAAACTGTCTCTCCTTCCCCAACTATGCACCACTCCCTCCTCATATCTTTTTCTTCTCCTGTTACTTTCATATATTTTGAAAATAGCCAGCAGACTTCTCACTGCTTCCATCCTTTTACTGCCTCTCATTTCCTGGACCCTTGCCTGCACACATGAAGAACACACTGTTGAAATAAAGTACTTAGTTCCACTACCTCCTTCTCCTTCACATTCTTCTCTACTCAGTTGATCAACAAGGGAAGAATTCTTACTATTACTTTTTAATGAGGTATTTGATTCATGCTATGAGTGAACAAATACCTGCTACTTCAGTGAAAAAGCAGCCTATAACTTTAATCTTTGAAGTCTAAAGCAACAAAAAACCAGGCCCCTTCAGTTTTCAACGAAATGCACACAAATCTATTCACAACTTTAACTAACTGTAACTGTTGCTGTGGTTACTACTGTAATGACACCTCTCACACTTCCTGCTCTTTAACTTTAAAACATCCTTTGTAATTCAGTGTTTTGCATTTATCTTAAGAACACTTCATTTTTTCATCAACTTGCTCCTCACCGTGACCTAAGAAAAAAACGCAATGATTTTACACTGTTATTTTCTTGCACGTTAACATCAAACGTCACTTCCCTACAAAAATAAACAATTAACCAGTATGTATCAAGACAGACCAGAAGCATGCTCATTACAGGAGGCATGACGCTCAGCCATAATAATCTAAGAACCTTCTCAGTCCCTATCAGATCTTTTTTGCAGAATAAGGATGTAATACTAACCCTGGAGATCACAAAGATAATCTGAGTCGCAGCACTGCAAGGCATTACATTTTACTGCAATTTTAACTATCCTTGACCCATTTAGTAACAGTTTTTCACAGCCTCCCAGAATAAAAGATGATAAATATTCTTTCTGAAGATGACACTGCCTACCCAAGGTTCTCATTTCAGTTTTGCACTGTATACTTAATTTCTGCCCTACATGCTTGCGGCCCTGTCAGAAAACAGCTCCCACATTTCATTCTTCAGGGAACTATTTCAAAAGGAAGCACAGGAAGCCAGTAGAACTGTATTTGCCAAAAGCTTTCTGGCTGCCCTAACACCACAACCAATAATCAAACACAGGCGTACCTCTATGTGGCAGTGCTTCTTCACAGACCCCCGTATCAAGCCCCTGCCTTGTTTACTTAAAATATTAGCAGCATTATAATCCTAACTCTCTGCACCAGCTGTAGCTAGCCAAAGTCATAAACAGAAGACTTCACATGCGCTGGATTGTAGTCCTCCAAGGGATTGCTTCATTCCCCTCGTTACCACGGAGCACCAGCGTTACTGTATCAAAGTTAAATTTTAAAGATCAGTGATCTCCTTCAATGGCGCGCTCCTCCCGCAGCCGGTCTCACCGGGCGGCCCCTCATCCGCACTGCACTTAAGCGTCCTAGTTCTGTCTGTACATATTCATATATACCTACCAGGCTACAGAGGCTACATCAACAACAGTTCTCTGGGCAAGTAAGCTATGCCAAGAACAAACTAGTGTGATACCGCGCTAGGACTTGAGCTAGCCTGAAAGCACCATTTGGAAACACGCTGCGCCCTAAAGCAACGTTACTAAATTGGCAGAAGTTTCTAGGGCAGACCTTGTCAATCCACCCGGCTGATCGTTGTCCTCCAAGGACCCCAGGGGAGAACAGACACCCCCGCGAAGCCAAAGGCAGGATTTAACTAGACAGCACAGACAGGCCGCAATTTTATCTCCCACTGCTCGGCAGAATAACACGCGCGGTGCCCAGATTTTGTTTCCGCCCTCCTCAACAGACATGCAAGTCAAGGAGTTCACCCAGGGACGTTTTTATTTTATTGCAGAATGCCTCAGACCTGGGGGTTCTGGCGGCGGGCAGAGCACGCTGCGCTGCGCTCAGGCGGAGGAGGCAAAGCCCTGCAGCTCCCGGGGCAGAAAGCACGGTGGCAGCGGGGCCCCTCGCTCCCGCGGGAAGGGCGGCTTCTCCCCGCGGAGGAGCACGGCGCTGGCGACATTTGGCGCCCAGGTGCGTTCAGGGGAGGCGGGCGGGGGGCGCGCACAGCCGCCTCACCGGCAGCCCCGGGGGAGAGGACGGGCCGCAGCCACCTGCCCTCGGCGCACACTCGGCGGCTTGCCGCCACCTCCCCCGGGCGCGGCGGGGGGAGGCGGGGGAGCAGGAGGAGGCGCAGTCCGGG
>VZTL01060665.1:0-21474 GCA_013400535.1 Scopus umbretta
GACTGGCGTTAAACCACAACAGTTTCCTTCCATCATATGGCAAGGCTACAGTACAGCATGCAATTGTAACTAAAATGGCATTGATATACTAATTGTTTTGTCTCAAATTTTACCTCTGGAAGAACATGCAAGTGCATTGGGATTTATCATCGCCATTCCATGTGGGCATTTCCTAGAATATCTTCTTTTTTTTTAACTGAGAAAGTTTGGTTGTAAACAATGTCTATGTTTCTGTATGTGCCAGATGAAACCACCAAATTCATAATTGACAGGTTGGCTGCAATAGAAAGCTCTGTTTTCTCTCTGAGAAGAGGAAGGACTTACCTCACTGAACTCTGTAGAAGTTTCAAGGAAGATTCCCCTACCTGTGAAACAGAAGAATGATTATTCAAATCTCATCTTTTTGGGGAGCTGTTAATTTTCCTATTGAAGCAATTCCCACTTTTAACTGCAGCCTTGAACCGTAATTTAGTTAGGGAGAGTCATGTCAAACTCTTCCTCAGGCTGTCAGGTTTTGGCCTTTTGTTATTGTTGTGGGATTTCTTTCAGTTTTATCAGAAAGAACTAGTTCACCTCCCAGGTCATTGCAGACATAAAACCCTATGTCGTAAAAGTGACAAACTTCTGTCTTCTATGCAATGCCATACCACTTTTCAAAATAATTAATCCGGGGGAGTTGTCCTGTCAGAAGCAGCTATGAACAACACTCTGGCAGAACCAGACAGACTTTTTTTTCTGGTAGGTAATTATTAAGCTGTAATTTTGGAAGTGTGCTTCTTCCTATGTATGGTTTTACATGCAGACATGCACATCTTAAGCCTAAGGGATTCTAGGGAACATGGGGATTTTTATTTTTATTTTTAGCAATTCAGTGAAAGTAATTGAAAGTATGGGCTGGTGTGAAAGACCACAAAGACAATACTAAGAGAAAAAAGTGTGATTTTGAGGGTTCTTTTCCTAGTGGTACTCCTTGGTGCACTGTGTTCCCCTATATGATGCAGACATACCATGTGCTGGATAAAAGATAATCCTTTCAAGTTTTGGTAATGCTTGTAGAATTACCACAGACCAGAGGCTGTGTCTGAGAGTACACTTTTAATGCTTATCTCTTCAGCTTTCTGAAGTACTGCTTAGGACATTTCTGATTGAGATCCTGTCCTGTAATTGCATTGCTTTAGGGAATCATGAGGTCTTTTTTAGCAGCGTGTTTAGGGTGTTTCTGTTTGTTTACATTGTAAGAGTCCTCTGAACAAGAAAGATTAGGGAGGGAATTTTATTCTAATAGGATTGCCTTATTTTCTATTATGATTCTGAGCTTGGATTTTTTTTTTATTTTATTTTTCAGAAGTGGTGATGATGGTCCTGATATTTACAAAGGAAAAATCTGCTCTTTAAAAGCACGAGTAAGGCAATCTGTAAAGGTCATTCTTTTTACATTGCATATTTACATCCAACTGTGTAGGAAGGTTCATAAGGTCCTTATAATTGCGTATGTTTTTAAATATTACTTTGAATAGTAAAATGTCCAGTAGTAACTTTTATGGTTCAGTGGAGTAATGCAGTTAGCCAGTCTTGTTGAGTAATTTAAATTATAATTTTAATAAAATTATTTCAGATACTACCAATCAAGTTTTTATTTTGATTTTCTAAGGAGTGGGTTTCTTTGAGCCACCTTAAGTGTTTAAGAAGCAGGAAAACTTGAAATATAAAAATGCTTTAATTTCTTTACTCCTAAGCATTGGAGCAAAATTTTTTTTAAATTGCATTTTCTGACATGCTGTCCTATTGAACAACTTCTAGCAAATCAGCCAAAGTAAATCTAGTTGGTCTCTTAGCTAACAACTAAAAAAAAAGCTTCTCTGGAGCACAATAGAAGCAACATACCTTTTATATTGTAAATAATCCTATATCTTTTTGTGTGATTATTTCGAAGAGTGGTTTGATTACTGACTGAATTTTAATTCTTTCCTTTCTCAAAGGCACTGTTAATTGACATGGAGGAGGGTGTGGTAAATGAAATTCTGCAGGGACCATTGAGGGATGTGTTTGATGGCAAGCAGCTTATCACAGATGTTTCTGGTTCAGGAAACAACTGGTGAGAATGTCTTCAGAAAGCATTTCTTAGCAGCTAATTAGATGGCATTTGAAAAGGGGAATGATAACAGTAGCTTTCTGGTTCCTTCTACTGCACCTGGGGAGCTGCAGCGTATTAGCAGTAAACTTTGGAGTTGCTGTTGCCTGGAGGAGTGCTTTGAAAAGCCTTTTGCAGAAGGATAATTCTGCTGAGATATCATTTTGTCTATTTTTCTTCCTCTTTTTCTGATTTTCTTTTTCAAAAGAGCATGGTCTTTATTTTTGTTTCTTTGGTATTCAGCTGCTTCCATTGCTCAGTCAAATCTAGTTTGAGACTGTGCAACTAGTGTGAAAATGAGACATGTGAACGAATGCACTTCTGATTTCTAAACACCACAGAGCCTGGCTTTGTGCATATAAACTACATTACCTAAGAGAGAAATTCAGAAAAAAGATTGATTAACATAACGACTTCCACATTTTCATTGAGACCTTAATGCGCCTCTAATAATGTTCAGTGCACTGCAGACTGGAAAGCAAATCAGCAGCAAATGTACCAAAAGAGAGTGCAATACAGGGAATAAAGCATCCTGTAACTTCACCATCTAGCAGACAAATGTGTTGAAAATGAGCTGTTTGGGGTTTTTTTATTACTGGTAGCAACTGATTTGCATAGTGCTCAAATGAAGATCAGTACACATATTACATAGGGATATCCTTATGGGTAAGGACTGTATAACTCTCATTTCTTAATGACAATTTGATCACCCGGTGTGGGAGTTTATTTCCTTATCAGTACAAAACAATAGTGCACTCTCCAAAGCTGTGAACTTAGTGCTGCTTGCACCCTCAAAATTAAAACTATATCCTGACTTCCATGTTCACATGATGTAGTCACACCTTAGCAGCTCTTATAAATTAGGGGTGGCACCCAGGTCTGGACTCTGAACTGTACAATGTCAAATAGGAGGATTTAAAATTCAAAAAATGATAGATTGATTGTTGGATTATTTTTTTTAAGTATTTTTCATATCTTCAGGGCTGTAGGTCATAAGCTATATGGCTATCAGTACCGGGAAAACATTGTGGAAAAGCTGAGGAAAATCGCAGAACATTGTGACTGTCTACAGTGTTTTTTTATAATTCATTCTATGGGAGGTGGTAAGTAATTGTTTTATAGTTATTATGATTGCACCAGCCACAGGTGAAAAAGAGAAACCTGGAGCTTGAAAAGATAAATGTAATAATCTGCATTGTTAAGAATGCTGAAAAAAAAATTTAACACAGTCCAATTAAGTAGACATGTCATTACTTACTATTCATTTTGTGAGAACACTGAGGAGCCCTAACCACAAACTGAGGTAAGCACTACCCAGAACAAAAATACAACTAAAATTTAAAATACAAGGCAGTGGGTGGATTAAGAAGGTATCAAATACTAGGCAACACTGAGGTGTTACTGATCAGAAGAAGGGCCAGTGGCCTCAGAACACTGACACCATTGTTGTAATCAAGTTATTTTTGATCGTGGGGAAGGCCTTTTGAAAGGCTTTGAAGGAGACTTCTAATGTTGCTTAACTTTAGAAAAACTTTGGTTTTCTATTTTCCTTCCACATAATTCTCTTGAGTCCAGTATAGCTACTTCATTAATAAATCAGAAAAGAGAATCCCTTACAGTGACAATCTTGTCATTACTGTATTGCCACTAGCATTTCTCCCCCATAAATCTGTGTGGAGCATGTATTATAACTGGTTATGAAGTGGAAAAAGACACAGAAAACGGCTCTAAATATGAAGCAAGAGTTTCATCAAGGGCCTTTTTCTGGCCATTTGCTCAATTTGAGAGACCCTGCAGATATTGTTTTCATTATTGCAGAATATTGCTGTCCTTTTCATAGATGAAATTGTCTGCTGCTGAGAATGTTGGCTGTCCAAAACGGAAAAAACGCAGTTCACTTCTCTGATTTGAACTCAGTGCTGTGTGCTTAGTGCTAATGAGGAAAAAAGTGTGTGCGCTGCGGGAAAGGGGATATTCTGTTTTGACTGGAGAATGAGAAAACTTTATAAAAACCCCAAAAGGAAAGTAAATAATTGTTTGGGGCAGTTCAGTGTTTTTAAACAAGTGTTTTATTTCAAAATTCAAATCAAAGATTTTAAAATAAGAAATAAAAATACTAGGTCAGAAAAGTGTTGGTTACCTAATAGGACTTTGTGGTTTGCAGAAGTTTTTGAGATTGTATACCTCATCCTGTCTTGTATACTGTGGGAAATACTTTTATCACTTAATTATTTTCCTGCCTGGGAAGAACCTTCCTGCCTTAATTTACATCTGAGTAGCTTCCACTGTAAGCCAAATTCTTCAGAAAATGTTCATTCATATATATAATTACGGAGTTGTATGTTTCCAACATATGAGTCTTAAGGCTTATGATAACATGGGGAACCTCTTATCTTCTCTCATTCTGTTTTCATTCATAATTAGGGACAGGATCTGGTCTTGGAACTTTTGTACTAAATTTGCTTGAGGATGAATTCCCAGAAGTATATCGATTTGTTACTTCAGTTTATCCTTCTGGTGAAGATGATGTTATTACTTCTCCATATAACAGTGTTCTGGCTATGAAGGAGCTTAATGAACATGCAGACTGTGTGCTACCAATAGAGAATGAAGTAAGAACTAATACTCTATTTCTGTCAACTTTTTTATTAGACTGCATATAGGAAATGTTTCTTCCTTCTGTGCATTGATTTGAGTGCCAAGTCTTAAAAGGCATAATTTCATTTTTTAAGATAATAGTTGCACTCCTAAGTCACTTGCAGGTTTTTGAAATTAATATGGGTGTCACTAAAAAGTTGCTCTGCACCTTCAAAGTAGCCTACAGTGAATTTTTTCATGTCTCTTTCAAGGTAAACAGTGAAAAGCTTCTATTTACTGAGGCTGAGAGTCTTATATTCTTTTAGCAATCAATTTGTGCGTATTGTTAGTAAAGTCCTGCAAGGGAAATGACTAACCACTTCAAAGTCCAACAGGCTTGATTTTACGGATAGGGGCATCATAGGCACAACTGACCACGCAAACCACTAGACTTGTTTGAATCTAACTTTGATGACTCTTGCTCTTTGTGTATGAAAAAAGCAAGAGAAAGTGAAATATGTTTAGAGAATGTACTTTTGCTTTCACAGGCATTATGAGAATTTAAAATGTAATTTTAGAAGATGAGGATTTTGAGTAGTTGAATAAAGTTCAGACTTCTGAGTCAAGATGTGTACATGTTTGTGACATGTAAGGAACAGGCTTTTAGAAACACTTCAGTCAATTGGAGTTGATCAAAAGTTGGACTTGCATGTATCAAAGCTATAATCTTTGAACTAACAGTACCATGTCTTAGCCTTTTATTTAGGATTAATTGAAATGAAAAATTGGGGTACTGAATTTGAAATCTCTGTGCTCAAGATACTTCCTGTATGCTTTTTTTTTTTCCCCCCTCTCTCAAAGTCTCTGTTTGATATAGTTAATAAAATTAATCAGATGATCCATTCTGGGAAGCTAGGGTCAACTGTGAAGCAAAACAGCATGATAACATCAAGTGCAGGCAGTGCAAAAACTGTACAAGAGAAGCCATTTGATGCAATGAATAATATCGTAGCCAACTTGCTGCTGAACCTGACAAGGTAAAGTTTATTCCTCTGTAAGAGTAGTATTGCTAAAGGCAAATATGCAGGCCTGCATCAACACAAAGAATATTAACTGTTTTCCATTTGATATGAGTCTCTCCTTTTAGCGAATTAGTTACTAAATGGTAAAGTATTTGGGAGTATTCAGACTCCAGTGGTGTTGCTCTAGCCGTGATAGTCTTAGAACTGAAGTAACAAAAGATTTATAGGCAGAAGGATATTGTCTTCCATTAATGCTTAATGGAGCCCAGGGAGGTTTGCCTTTCTAGGCCAATTGTGTTATTTTATAAATACCATGAGATCATTGTTGCTCCTAAACTCTCTACTGCTGTAAGAAACTCCTGGTGATATATACTTCTGGAGTATTGGCCTGCTTTTCTTTTAAATGGCTTGTCAGGAATGCTAAGTCATGCATGTTTTATTACAGCCTATTTGTTAAAACTGGTATTCAGCAGCTGTGTCCACAGACTGAAAAACAGTGCTAAAGACTACAATTGGGAAACTTAAGGTCTCCTTCTTAAAGATTAATTGTTCTGTAATGAGAAGTGTAAGGAAATAAGATACAGCGCTGTTACTGCCAAATGTGAAAGCTTAGTAATTATACACAAACAGTTTCTTGAACGGTGTGTTGTTTTACTGTTTTATTGTAGGGAACAATTGAAAAATAGATTTAATGAATGTTCACTTTATACAAGTAATTTACTTAGTTTATAACAGTTTTATAGCAATTTGTTAATTTTTCAGCTCTGCTAGGTTTGAAGGTTCCCTTAACATGGATCTTAATGAAATCAGCATGAATTTGGTTCCATTTCCTCGCCTTCATTACTTGGTTTCAAGTTTGACTCCTCTGTATACATTGGCTGATGTTAATGTACCTTCTAGAAGGTAAGAAAAAAATCGGTATAGAAGCTTTACATTTGAAGCTTAACTTCTGATTCTTCCATAGTTTTCATTTTAAAAATTCTATTCCATAGCAAAAGAAGGGCAGAAGTTCCAAAAGTTTTATGTCTGCCACATTTACAAATTTGTTCTGCTGATTTTGAGAACATCCTTTGTCTCTTTTCTCTGTAATGTATGAAACAGTAAACTTGAAATGTATTTTTGTTACCTCTGCTGGGAAATGTTGCTGTTGAAGTGCATTACTTAAATGATAGGTAGAACCCACACCACGGGTTCTTTTGAGTAACAGCTTGCAGTTGGCTCACAGAATACTGTAAAGACAAACAAGGAATTAAACTAGACTCCTTGGGAAGTAATGGCATCTTACTTCAGGTCTGGAGATGCAGTGAGACTATTTAACAGCTCATTGTAACAGTAAGATGAGATGATTTATCCCGTTGGCATGGCAGAAGAATAACCAGTTGGAATAGACTTCACTGGTGTTTGGGAGTTAAATTTAGTCAGCAAAAGTTCCAAATAGAGACAGAGGTAGCTAAGGAAAAGCGATGGAAATATGCAAAGTGGAAAAGAGGGCAGGACCACCCCTTTTCTGTGATAGTAAGTTATGACAATCAGTTGGATTTCTTGAAACCATACCCTGAGGAGACAATACAGTTCTGGAAGGAAGGTAGCAGGCTACAGGGAGATGCTCAGTCAGTCATGTTTCAGAATGAGGTGGGAACAGTAGTATTTTTGTCTCCTTTAGTTAACTATTTTTTTAACAGACAGAGTGTGGCAGAGGTAATTTTATGAAAATAGAGATGATAGATGCAGAGAGTTTGGAACCAATGGAAAGAATAGCTTGGATGTTATGGGTCCATAGAAACCTCTTCAAGACACCATCTTTGATATCCCACAGTACTGTGGAACTTACCTAAGGAGGTGAAGAGAGGAAGAATATGACCTGCTGTGTCCCCTTTTAAAGCAGTGGGATATGAGAAAATTCCAATAAGTATAGTCTGTCTTTTCTTAAATAATTAATCAAAATTAATACAATTGTGTGATTCATTGATCTTTTCAAATAGTAAAGTGTGTAACAGACAGATAGAGAGTTCTGTAAGAGTCAGCAGCGCTTTGGGATTCCTTGTGAGATCCTTCACAAGCAGTGAGATTGTCCACTCAAATTGTCAGGAAAAAACCCAAAAGTATTTTAAATCCTTTTACATATTTTAAGACTTTGTAACCATTGACCTAAAATCTCCTTAATAAAGGTCTCTTAGACTGTCCACTTCTCTGACTTCAGACTTAACAGTGGCATGTAACATGAGGGAGAAGAGAGGGAAAAATGGGTCTGGTCTGTTTTTAAAAACTTCTAATGCCAACATATCTACATGTAAAGGTTTGAGTCTTCTTCCTGTCATTCATGGTCCCGGGTTAAATGTACCTTTATTTCCAGAATTTTATGAACTTTTAAGCCCTGAAGGTGGGCATTCTGAAAAACTTCTGTAGCCTGCTTTAATAAGAGTAGATAACTCTCTGGGTTTTTTTCCACCTAGGTTGGATCAGATGTTTTCAGATGCTTTTAGTAGAGATCATCAACTAATTCAAGCAGATCCAAAACATTGCCTCTACCTTGCCTGTGCGCTTCTTGTTCGAGGAAATGTGCAGGTTTCAGACCTTCGCAGAAATATTGAAAGGTTTGTAATTCCACACTAAGTAGTCATGGTACTTGTTGTTGAAACTGTTGTCAGTTGTCTGGAGCACTCTCACTTTGCATCTGAAGAATTTCAATACCGAATCAGTTTACTCAGAAATATTTTTCTTAATTTCAGAAGGGAGGAAAATAATTTACTTAATGAGTTAGAATACTTCACAGCATTCTTGGATTTCCAAATAAAGGGAGTGACTAGATGTCCCTGTGCTGCTCATCCCATTCTCAAAAATGCAAAAGGAAGCAAAGCCTGACCTTCCACAGGTCTCCTGCCAGTAATGGCAGTTGGAGGAAAAGGTTCTGTAGAAGTAGTTTGTTTTTCTGAAAATGAGTCCCCTCCCCCCCTTTCATGGCTACTTTCATGTAGATAGGGAATCATCCTTATTTTAATAACTCTGTATTGTTGCTACTGTTTTCTATCTTTTACACTATTGATCTACATAGTTACAACAGGAAAGGCAGGCAGGCTTCACATACAGGGTGGATTTGACAGGCAGACGGGCACGTGGGGAAAATTTCTGAGAATCAAAAGCATTTTACTTCTAAACTATAGGTAGACTGATTGTCCCTGCACAGTATTAATCTGCCCCTCTCTGAAATCTCAGAGTGCTTGCGGTCCTTTGTAGAAATAGGTGCTTGTAACTTTACTTTTCAAACCCTGATACATTAAATTAACAAAACAAAATTGGTGTTTGCAGTTAAATTTAAAATAGACACACTGTTTTGGTCTGAAGCCTAAAATGTCTTATTCAAAATGCTAGTTATAACTGTCTTGCTGAAACCTTTTATGTTAACCTTTAAAGACTGTTAGCTAAGGAAATCTAGGCTTTGTGTTCTTTACTTTCCCTGGGTAACTATAAATTTTTGTATCACAGGTTGAAGCCTTCCCTGCATTTTGTCTCCTGGAATCAAGAGGGCTGGAAAACTGGTTTGTGTTCAGTACCTCCCGTGGGCCATTCCCATTCCCTTTTGGCTTTAGCAAACAACACCTGTGTAAAACCAACTTTTATTGAACTCAAAGACAGATTTATGAAGCTCTACAAGAAAAAGGTACAACTCTGTCATCCCATAGCCAGTAATCATTAGCGTTTTGCAATGCGGAAAACAAGCCTTAGTATCACAAAGGGACTACTTAAAAGTAACAGCCCAAGATTTTTATCTGTGTTACCTATTAAGGAATCAGTCCAACAGCTGCTGCTTAAAAAGGGTAAACCCCTTATTAACCTGTACCTACTAGGTAATATACTTACTTTCTTCAGCAATGAGGCAGTACCTGACAGATCTGCCTACCAGTTTATGGTGGGTTGACCTTGGCTGGCTGCCAGTGCCCACCGAGCCGTTGTTTCACTCCCCTTCCTAAGCGGGAAGGGGGAGAAAGTACAATGAAAAGCTTGTGGGTAAGGACAGGTCATCCTGCTCATCAATTACTGTCACAGGCAAAACAGGCTTGACTTGGGAAATACTAATTTATTCTTCTTAAATATGTCATCACGGAGGCACTACCAGTGTCACTGATGAGCTCAGCTTTGGCCCGCGGCAGGTCCATCTTGGAGCCAGCTGGAACTGGCTCTTTCCGACACAGGGGCGGCTCCCAGTGTCTTTTCACAAAAGCCATCCCTGCAGCTCTTCCCCCTGACCCCCTGCTACCAAAACCTTGCCATGTAAACCCAGTACACGGTTTGGTCAGGTGTACTCAAGAAGAAGGGATACCAAAAGATGGATGTGGAAGAAATCAGTAATATCTGCATCTGATTCTGTAGGGGATTGTTACTAAAGTTGCCAAGTATTTAAGCAAGTCTTTAAATCTACTTTCTACAGTGCTTGTGCTCCCCTCTTTAGGGCAGGCAAAATGATTCCAATTGAGCCAAATTAGGTGCCAAGAAAAAGGGTAACACTGAATGTTCTATTCTCGTAGGCTCACCTTCACCACTATCTGCATATAGATGGGATGGAGCAAAGCTGTTTTTCCGAAGCCATATTGTCTTTGTCTGACCTAATAGAAGAGTACAATGAATTGGATGCCACAAAAGCTGGGCTTAGAACAGATCCACCAAGACTGAAGATAGCTGTTTAAAGAAGGAAGAATGGCTTGGTTTGGTTTTGTTTGTGGTTTGGTTGTTTTTTTTTTTAAATTCCCCCAAGCATCCAACCACTTCAGTTAACCAGACTGAATTGCAGCGTGCCTAGCTGTTGTCATTCCAAAGTGAGACTGGGACAACTGCTTCCTCAGCTCTGAGAGGTATTGTATTAAAGTGACAGGCCCAGCCTGTAAGAAAGATTTGAAGGCACCCAGTCATGGCAGATATCAGTAAGAGCAGTCCTCCTAACTGTAGAGTAAATTGACATACCATATGCTGTAAAGAGAAGAAAGAGAGGTTGTAGCAGCCAAAAATGTAGTTCTTTTCTCAAACTTCCAGCTTACGGTAAACTAAAGGCAGGCCTTTTTTCAAAGAAGGATCACTGTTGCTGGATTTGTTTCTTAAAAAACAACTATGAAAAGAAGAAAAGCCTGCATAGTCTTTTCAAAGATGAAAGCAAGTCTCTAATGAAACTGGTTTCTTAAACTTTGCAGGATAATAATCATTTCAGAATGCTCTAAGTATGTTCATAGCTTTAGTATTTTTCCTTCCATGTTGTACTTAGCTGTATTAGAGCATTCTGAGTCGCTGTCAAAATTGGCAGTATCGGAAGATTCAGCAAACCACATTTTGTTTCAAGTATTACACTTGGAGTATTAATTAACATATTATTTTAATGATTCATATTCATGAATGCCGAGTTGCACTTGGTAATGAGATAATGCGATATACCTCTGAGCAAAACATGCACTTATAATGACTGTTTGGAGAACAAAGTTTGTATGCTTAAAAGAATGCAAGTAAAATAAATGTTTTAATATTTATAATTACCAGGGTAAGTAGATTTTTATGTTACAATAAGAACTTTTACAAAATACAATGTACCGCTATTTGTTGCTTGCCGGCCTTAGCTGTCTTGGAAGAGCAAGACTAGTGAACTGATACAGATCAGAATGGATCAATACAATGTTTTCTTAAAGCTTGAAGCTCTTCTGGCAGAGTTGGAGTGGGTGCGCAAGTAAGCATAACTTTCAATATCTAAGTCCAGAAGTATTCCATAAAACATTCTGATAACGTTTGTTGAGAGCGTGGGGCTTTTTAAGAAGGCATTCTAAAAATAGTCAGCTCGTTACAGTGGGGTACAAAGCTGTCTTGCTGTGCCTTTTTAGTTACCAATAGTTCTCGTTTTTGACAATACCAGTGTTATATACATCCTTCTCAAGAATGCATTTCCACATATAAAAAACAAGCATTCAAAAAGATGCACTTTTACTTGCATTTTCCAGGTGCTATTTAAAAAAATGGGTATTGACATATGTAGTTGCACTATAAACACTGCTGTGGCAGGGGGTCACGCGAACTCGTCAGGATGTGAACGTGCTGTTGCGCTCGCGGTATGTGACAGTCAATGGTGTAACTTGTCATAAAACTTTGAGTTCGGAAAATATATCTCCTGGGGCACTGCAAATCCTCTGACATACGCACGATGTTATCCACATCATCTTCCACGTGAAGAAGCCTTCATTGGGGCACTCAAACTGTACAGTGATCATTCTGGACTTATTAGGTATGCAGCACCTCTTGTCCAAGCACACCCCACAGAAAGTTAGTTTGTAGCTTTGTGTAGTTGAGCATCCGGAAAAAACTAGTTTTTCTGCTGTAGGAAGCTGGAATGTCGGTTGACATGTTTTCCCTTTTGGAATCTTTAATATAAAAAGAAAGAAGAGCCTGAATTTCTACTTATGAAAATGGAACATGTAAGAAAAAATGACAATATTTACATAGAAATGCCTTGAAAAATTACTGCTTCTAAAACCTGTTTTATTTTTATCAGTCAACACATAGAAAATATTTTCTGAGTGGCTGAGCCAGCAGGACAGCACGAGCAGCACTTCTATCTTATGACACTGTGTTATTTTGTTTGAAATTACACATCTGTGGCTTACTATTGAAACCTGAAGACTGAAGGTAGAAAAAGGAGGAGAGTTATTTTATGAGGACTTCTTCCTTTAAAAAGAAAGAAGTTATTTTATAGTAGTGCTTGCTAATACATCAATTTTTCCATTACTTCTAATATTTCTGTTTTCTATTAGGAAATAATTTTTTGTAAGAGAGTACCTTTATTGTCTTCAGTATATTGGTCAGACAAGGCTGGATGAAGCATAATCTCTTTTCCTTTTTCATTTCGCATTTTCTGTTTTCATTGGTCACTCGGCTGGATATGCCTATGCCGCAGGTCCTGGAACAGGGTGTCCAGGGAGTTGCCTGTACTAGGCAGTTTTTCTTCAAAACTAGCGGTAAGCTTCTGTAAGCTAAGACAGCAATTTATTGTTTATGCAGCAGAACAGCCCCAAAATGATTAATGGAAAATAAAAGGAGAAGCATTTGATTTCTGTTGAAGGTGTTTCTGTAGGTAGATCTAAAAATGAGGCATAAACAAAGTTATACAAAAGTCTCAGGGCTGAGCTGCCATTAAAATTTACTGATACTGGATGCTTGGGTCCTAGTGAGGACTATGTGTTGCATGACCCTCCAGTTCAACGGGATGAAAATGTTACCGGAATGTCATGGTTTAACCCGGCAGGCAGCTAAACACCACTCCGCCATTTGCTCACTCTCCCCCCTTGGTGGGATGTGGGAGAGAATCGGGGCAGGGGGGAGAAGTAAAACGCATGGGTTGAGATACAGACAGTTTAATAGGACAGAAAAGGAAGGGAAAATAATGAGAAAAGAATATACGAAGTAAGTGATGCACAGTGCAGTTGCTCACCACCTGCTGACCGATGCCCAGCCAGTCCCTGAGCAGCAGCCCCCCCAGTCAGTTTTCCCCGAGGTTATTTACTGAGCACGATGTCATATGCTATGGAATATTTGGTCCAAATTGACCCAAACCTTTGGCCAGTTTGGGTCAGCTGTCCTGGCTGTGCACACACCACACCCCCCCAGCTTCTTGTGCATCTCCAGCCTTCTCCGTTAGTAGAGCATGAGAAGCTGAAACGTCCTTGACTAGTGTCAAGGCAACTTAGCAACAACTAAACCATCAGTGTGTTATCAACATTATTCTCACACTAAATCCAAAACGCAGCATTATGCCAGCTACTAGGAAGAAAATTAACTCTATCCCAGCCAAAACCATGACAGTGAAGATAATTATTTGTGGAATTTTTATGAAATGTCCAAAATGGAAGAGACATTGAAAATTATTTAAGACCAAGCATAGCTTAAAAAGGGGTGCTGAAAACATTAATATCGGTTTCTTTGTAGATATTGTGAAGGCTTTAGGGTTGTTTTTTTTGCGGACTGAAATTCTCTAGTCCCTTCTAGATACCGTCAAAAAGCCTATTTTCTGATGAATTAGGGCTGGATTAGGTGGAGTACACACAAAAAAAAAACAACCACCACACCACCCAAAACACCCCAAAATTGCAGTGCAAAAGTTCATGGTGAAATTCTGCAAAAAATACTGATGATGTGGAGTCTGGGCATTTAGGTAAGAGCATGGGCAGAATTACAAGGATATCTGGAAAGCAGGCAGCAATTTAAAGATCTAGTTGCAGCAAGCAGATTAAAAGCCTGTCACAGATCTGCAACAAACAAAGGGAAGTGAAATGGTTGTTTATACTTGGTATGTTTTTAAAGTATGACCCGGGTACATCCCTATGTACCTAAACTGGGTAAACAGAATTGACAAGGAAAGCCAGAAAACAAAGCAAGTGCAGTGAAATGAAACTTAGCACTTGTTATCCACACTAACAGAAAAAAAGGCTTTCCGAAATAGATATTGGCCAATGGAGGCATTCATGGGATTCGTGCGCAGGCTGACGTGATACTTTACTTCTGCCGCGCTGGGAGAGGGAAGGGGGAAGACCTCACTTTAAAACAAAAATTTCAAGGTGCTTTTCTTCAGAGGGCTTTTACCACCTGAAGAATAGCATCCTTCTGCACGTACAGCCACCACCGCAGGGACAGGCTGTTGAGTCCCGGAACCAAGTCAAATAAGAAGTGTGCTTTGTAATCTGGGTATCTTTTCTCAAGGTTGTGTTGTGCTGTTGATTCAAATTCCTGAATAAATGCTGTTGCGGTCTACTCACGAAGGAGTTACTGAAGGTTGGACTTCAGCTTTGCGATCCATTGATGTGCTGCAAAGTAAATGGCTTAACGCTGTTCTCCAGGTACCTGAAATACCCACAGAGCCAATTAATATGTTTCGTGGGGTCAAATGGTTTGGTTGCCATTGTTTTCAGTGTGTTATGTTCTCTCTTTGGTCAGATTAGCATTTGAAGTCCGTTGCCTTTCTGAGAGTGTTTTTGTACGCAGCATTAAGTATGTTTCTGTAAAAAGGCTTTGACGCTAGCTACGGGTATTGTGTCATAATTTTGAAGTAAAGATGAGCTGCTTTTTTATTTTTGATAACTTTTTATTTTTGATAACCACTGCTAACATGTTAGAAGTTGTCCAAACTGAACTTCAGATGTTGTATTTATCTGCAGATTGACCTATGCGCGTCTACCTATTTACTCGGCAGTCTTTCACAAAGGTTTTCTGATAAGCTTTGCAGTCCTCGTAGCTTTATTGTATTGATCCGTGATGATGATTCAGGCCATAATTTCCCCATAATTCAAGTTGCTACCAAAGAAATGGCTCAGGTTTCTGGCACCCCCATTAGTTGCGACGAAGGAGGGTTTCACCACGGACACTTGCACACGCACGGTGAAGGAGACAGCGCAGGCAGCTGTGGCAAGGGAAGGGCAAGGACAGCTGCTTCTGGCAATGGTGCTTCCTTAAAGTGGGAAAGAGAACTACTGTGTTAGCAGCAGAGCAGGAATGAGGTTAAAGGGAACATCAGCTGACCCTAGCAGAATGGCCTGGGTGACCGTTGCGTGATTTTGAGCAGACTGAATAGAGGAGAACTGGGGGAGGGCTGTCCTTGCAGTGACCTGAAATTTTGCAAACGATTAAACCCGCAAGGCAGCCTCTCTAATTTTCTGCTTTCTCTTGAAAGAAGAGGGCTGCAATGTGTTAATATATGTATGTGAAAACCAAGACTCCCTACCACCACAAAGCTGGAGAAAGTGAGAGGGGTCCCAGGCTGCGAAATGGCTGTCCACCAGCAGCCCTAATTGGTCTGATCTGATGAGTAGTACGCCTCCCCAGAAAGATGAGTTGAAGGTAGCTTTGGCCAATTCCCTGGTGACGGAAGCCAAAAGGCTTTTTGCTTTTCATATTCATCGAGTTTAGAGAAAAGAGTCTGTGACCTAAGAGTAAGAGGGGTAATTGGGACAGACCAGTCACCCTGGCAGTGGCCTTGAGCAAAAAGGGAGAAATTGCCAGCATGCTGCCTGCCTGGCTGCTGGGGCCAGGGACACTAAATGCAGCAAGGCTCCGTGTATGGAAAAGTTTACCAGCGTAGCCAGGCACACCTGACATCAGTCTGTAGTTTGTTGATTGAAGCTTCTTGTGCTGTCCACGCCCACAGATGGGTTGGCCCGGCTTCTTCCTGCCCGTGACCCTGGTGCAGGGACTTGCTGCTAGTTTTGGTGCGAATACAGGTGTACATCCAATCGCACCACTGACACACAGGCACTTATAAAGCGGGTTAGGTTGGAAGGTCTGCCCGTTAAGATAATAAACTCCATTGAGCTCACATCCTACAGCTACCAGATCTGCAAATAGTAAACAACGGTTACCAACACAGGAGGAGCACGCGGTTCCTGCGTACAGATTGCTAAAATGCGATTGGCATTTACTGCACCCACAGCTTTGAGTTCTTCCCAGCCCAAGCACTTTTTTTTTTTTTTTACTTATGCCCAGTGATGCAGCCGCCTAACGTTAAATCGGTCATCGACCTGTCTGCAAATCACAGGCTTGTGCAACAATGAACTGGTTTCACTAATGCATATGCAGGTAAGTTTAAAGACAGTCCCAGCCCTACTCTCGGATTCTCTGACTGCGCAGTCAGAGGACTAAATTAGGATAAATTGCCCAGCACAGAGCTGTGCAGCACCAGCAAGCAGAGTTTTCCTCCAAAACCATTCACCTGCATACTCCCACCCTCCTGGATTTCAAGAAGGGAACGTGAAAGAACAACTTACATGCACACACGCCTGTTTCATACCTAGGCTCGTCTTCCGAGTAGTCGCAGTAGAGGCCTTTGTGGGGATCACAGATGGCTGCTTCATTGCAGGTCTCTCCTGACTGCTTGGCACAGACCTTACAGCAGCCGCAACCGTCCTTCACCAAGCTTACCCCAGGGGTGCAGGTTGGCACAGGTGGGCATCTGCACGGCCAGTGACAAACCTCCTTGCGCTGGTGGACTTCACGGATTTCTGAAGGTTTTTCTCCAGGCTTCACTGGTGGGCTGTGGAAAAACTTACAGTGGGATATTTTGAGAGCTGGATGCATTATGCGTAGCTGGGATAGCATAAAATAAAGTTGGGATGGAAAAAACTGTAAAGTCGCATGAAGACACTTAGTATTTCTCATCTCACAGGATCCAAAAAGTGAGAGGCTTTGAGGTTTAGGTGGGAGACAGAGGACCAATTTCGTCAGTCACCGTCATGCACTGAGGCGTCATTCCATCAGTGAGCCTGGCCTACTGCTTGTATGAAACAATTCATTGGTCTTTCCTTTGCCTTCAGTAGAGCAAAACCTGCAGTACAGCTGAAGTAGGAAAAAAAGTGTTTTAAAGTAGGTGGTGGATTTATTTTAAATATTGCTTCCCACAAACCTCCTATGAAATTAATTAGCTTTTTACTCCTCCCGCTCTTTGATAGCCAGCCACTGCCCTGTGTGCCACTGCTGGTGGCAAAAGCATTTTAAAATAGTATATCTCTTCTGAGAGTTACTTTTGCTCTAAATTTGGGGTAGTTGTTTGGGAAGGAGCATTATAGTATTTACAAATTCTGTTGTGCTAGACATAAAAATTGAATCCTAATAAGGGAGGCTAGTAGTTGCACTGAGCTTAGTAGGTCATTGTCTAAGAGTGTACCTATTTGCATGAGTAAGCATTCATTGAATCCAGGGTTTACAGGGCAAAAATATATCTCTCAAACTGGAGTTAGGAAGTCAAGATCTAGCCAGATTTACTGTTTTCCACATTCTGTCTCAGAATTCATGTCTGTCTGTCTGTCTTCTTTCTTCCTTTCCTGACCTGTCCTAAGTAATTCTTGATGGGTTTATTTTTCTGAGGCATGGGGGAAGGTTAAGTCAGCACAGAGTGCGAAAGGATCTATTTGAAACAGCTATATTCGATCTGCTTTTTTGAAGAACTACATCTAAAACATATCAGCTTAGATCTTAGCATTAAATCTTTTCATGCTGCTGATTTCGGCAGAAATGCAGATCGTGATATAGTTATTCATCACGGATGACTGGATCCATAGTTGAGTAGGGGCACACACAGCACTTGGCCACTAGTACAATGTAAGGCTTGAGAGCTGCTCTCGTCAAGCAGCTCTGACTGCCCAAAGAGCAAGAGGGAGAGACAAGAACCAACCCCTCATCAGGTGCCAGTATCACCATCTAGCTTGCAGGAAAAAAAAAAAAAAATATATATATATATGTAGCCTATATTTTTTCGGGGCACATGAGGCCCCACCTATCAGTTTCTCCCTGTTCCTCCAAACGGCAGGGCTCTACTGATGCAGAAACCACCTCCAGCAGAGATGCTAAGGGAAAGCTGGGGAAGGGGTTGTTCAGCTGGCTTTCCTTTCAGTTCAGCTTTCAAAGTGGAAGTGGCTGCAGAATTCAGCATTTCATATGTCACATGCCATGAAAGCTCTCGCAGCGTAATTGAGCTGGCCTAATTGCATGCAGCAGT
Source organism: Scopus umbretta (assembly GCA_013400535.1). Lineage (NCBI taxonomy): Eukaryota > Metazoa > Chordata > Aves > Pelecaniformes > Scopidae > Scopus > Scopus umbretta. The sequence goes on from VZTL01060665.1 coordinate 18,236, forward strand.
AAATGACCTTTTAAAAGGCTTTTTTCTACCACTAATTTCCATTTTTCATGGTCATTTACAACTATACTTACGATATCTTAATCTACAGCTATTAATGAAGCTCCAGAATAGTAGCTTTCAAGTTCCTATGGCTGAATGATTTTTAAGATACATATTAATTCACAGAGGCAATACATACAATAAATGAATATTAAACAATGTCATATGGTATTCCATGCAGCATGCAGAAGATAGTTTCATAAGTGTGTTACTTTGTTAATCATTTGCTGATAAAGGATTTCTTCTAATCCTTTTTTCCCTAAATGCAGCAATAATATAGAAACAACTAACTTAAGTACACTTTTTAGGCAGCTAAGCCTTTCCTAGAAACCATAATGTTATTTTGATGAATGTGTGTATTGCAGTGTAAAGCTTCTTAAAGGCTTGTTCTGGAAACAAGATACATGGAAAACAGGTGTACCTATACATTTAGCAGTGTTCAAGACTGTATGGTTGCTTTAGGAAACTCACTTTCTTGCTGCTTTTCTTCTTTTTAAGCCGAGTATTAGTATTAGGACTTTGGCCATGTGCCAGCTATATGAGGCTATGTGGCTTAAATCAGATATCGCGTTTCAAAATGGGTATGTGTAGCAGGAAATAATCTATGTGCTTCGACCAGTATGTTTAATTTGTATTACAAATTAAAATGTGCTTTAACCCTACAGAATTCTACCTAAGGAAGTGATTTTTCTCTCTCTTTTTTTTTTAGGGAAAGATGTCAACTGAGAGGTGTGACACTACAAAGTTTTCCAGTAAGAAAAACACCATCAGGCAATTATCTTGACAGTTTTAACTGTTGAATTACTGAGAAGCTCAGTCTACCTGAAAAATCTTCAAAAATCCCTTAAGTTACAATGAAAATTTAAAGTTTGCTTGCAAAGTTCACAGGCCAAATATTTCCTAAGCCTTGCTTCCCAAAGTTTCTATACCAAAGCTATCCACATCACACAAGCCCACTGCATACTTTTCCTGATCCTATGGGCAGATCAGAAAATGAGACCATTGTGTAGCAGCCCTTCATGTGTTGCTGTTTGTTTTCTTATGTTTTAAAGATAGAACATGGTCTTTATGGCATAAACAAGCAAATAGCAAATGTAGGCAATGTATTATTGCTAATGTTTGGTGATCTTAGTCTGGCTTTAAATATGCAGCAAGTTAGCAGAGGAAGACAGTCACTTGAAAATTCCCCGTTTGACATTTATCTTGATAGTAAAGGAAAAAACCACTGTGTACACATAAAGTGTATCTTCAAAAATAAGTAAATAAATAGTGAAATTGGCCTTTGACACAAATATCTTCAGCAAAAGCTATCACTTAACATTTTCTCATAAGAGACAAAGCAAAATACAGCCCAGGTGCCTTTCTCATTTGTAAAACTAGCCTGAAGTCAGACCACAGTGTAGATATATATATATATATATATATATATATGGAATATGAGCATGGACAAGACATTTACTTTCTTACCGCATCAGATAACCATTTGTGCTTATATTTTAAAAAAATTTTTAAAAAGCAAGGTCACTGACAATTTAAGCTTTCCTAACACTTTTTTTTTTTTTCCACTGCATCATATTAATGTACAGATTAGAGAGAAAAAAAATACCAAAATCAAGACTGATGCAGTAAATAAGCTGCAAATGAGATTTACTCAGGAGTAGGGAATGGCTCCTTATTCTTTATGAGGAACTTGCTTCTCTGAAATTTATTTTGTCATTAAGCAAATAAAAACTTTAAACTGGGACAGGGTGAGGAAGGGAGAAATCTTTTTCTTCTTTTTAATGAACTTACCTGTTGCGTACAAGGGATGATGAAGATGGTGGGAAAAAGGAGCCACCGCATGTTCCTGCACATTCAGAAGTGAAACTGGGAGATAGGGAACAGGCTGAGCTGTGTCAGAGGAAGCACTGAACACAAAGCTCTCCTCTGTCTCCCTTGCCAACCCTACTTTCCCCAGCACATGCACGAACACATACGTGCATTCACACTTGAAATTCTCCACTTCATACAGAACCAGCTTCACACTGAAATTTCCAACTGATCTTCTTTTCTCTGCTCGGCGTTAGAATACAGATTTTCACACCCTGCTTGATCCCATCCAGCTGCCTCAGCAGATTCTGCCTGACTTAATTGAGGTCGGGGGAGGGGGGGGGTGTGACATCTGATTCTTAAAATGTTGCTGCTGGAAATGCAGTGTTATTTTCAACTTGTCTTTAAGTCCATATTACAGGAATTTCTGAAATCTGAAGGGCAGAGCCCCAGATACGTGTATTCTTTGAGACAGAGAAAGCAGAGTTTCTCAAAATTTCTAATGTGCCTAGCAGAATCATAGCATAAAAATTAACAGTTAGTACATGCTCTCCAAGTATGGAAAGAGATGCCATGGTGTGTTATAACACTAGTACATATTCTGCACTGTTTCTTTCCATGGAATCCTAATGGGGAAACCCAAACTGTACATTTCCCTGAAGTATGCACCTTGTCTTGCTGCCATGCCACCCCGCTTAAACACAAGACCATTCAAATCTCCAAATTTCCTCTTCCCTAATACTACCAAGGTGATGTGCCTGATTTTTAGGCCAACAAGCGAGGGTGTCCTCTTTATTATCTTTTTTTATCTTAGGTAAGATAAAAGCTCCACCCCTGCAACAGTAGTGTTGGTGGTGCCCTGGTGAATGCTCCTCCTTTGCATTTGCCACCTCCTGCGAAGTCCAAGAGTTACTAGTGGAGGCTGCCAAAGACCACACTCACACAGCAGCTGTGTGTGGACAGAGGCAGTGGTGGGAGTATGGAATCAAATCCAGTCCGAGCAATTCTGTTTTGCACTCAGACTCAGACATTTGTAACTCCTTAGTTACAAATGAATCCTGAACTGCCCTTCCGAACTCTTGAGACGTTAGCTGTAAATCACTGAAAAACGGCTCTTCTTTAGCATGACCACTTTGTCACATAATTCAACATAAAGTCCAAACAGTACCTAGGTACTGAGTGGATGCTGCAGGGCAGTTCATCTCAGTGATGTTACTCTGAGTATGCGACAGTGCAGACCAGGTCTGACCTTTCAAGCCTTGCATTTCCCGTTAAAAGCTTATGAACATTACACCTAGGTTTCTCAAAAATCTCTTCTGTATACTTTCAAAACACAGCTTGTTTCATAGGATCAGAAGATAGTTGAGGTTGGAAGAGACCCAGGAGGTCTC
>VZTL01060666.1:0-18205 GCA_013400535.1 Scopus umbretta
TGGGCTCTCGGTGCCGCCGGGCCCTGGGCTCTCCTCCGGGACCGGCTGTTCGGGGTGGCAGCGCGCCGCCGCAGCTGCTAGCGACAGTGCTGAAGGGTAGCGCAGGCAGGGCAGGCGCTGGGAGTTGAGGGGAGGCTGGTAAACCAGTGCAAGCATCAGAGGGCAGGTTACGCGGGTTGGTACATGTGTATTTCTTATTGGCAGTTGCCAGTGAAATAATTGCACGTCAAGGATAAAACTGCCTTGGGTCTCTTCACTCACCTGGTTTGCTTGCTTATGTGACTGGTCTACTTGCGCTGCCCGTGCTTTCAAAGGGGGTCCTATGTAGTGCAGTTGACGTTTTTTGCTCCTTCTTGGCTAGGGCACGTTTGCCTTGGCGATGATAGTGATTTTGCTGAGTGATTTTGCCAGGAGTGCTAGATGTTGACAGCCAGGGCACTATTGCCACTGGCCTGAACGCAAATGATTTGAACGCCAGGTCTCTGCTCTGAGCAGCTGGAGTATTGCTGAGTTCCTTAGTGCTGTTTTCTCCTTCAAATGGCAGTGTCTCACCAAGGACTGAAAATTGGACTGTTACTCAGGGCTGCAACAGAAGATCAGCAAGACAGGAAAGATTTGCTTATACTGTAGGAGGAAAGGAAGAGGGGGGCATGCATATGGATGTACTAGCTCCTCAGAAAATTGGTAGGGCCTATTCCAGTGCTGTTGTTTCTTTCCTCTTCTCAGCCTTCCCTTTGTTTATTTTCTAGCCAAGTTCTCTTTTAGCCAGCCCTTTCCTTAAGCTTGCAAGCAATACTTTGTAAGTTTTCTTCCCACCTCAGTCTTACCTGCAGTCAGGGTTAGTCCCATTGTACTTGGATAACAGGCTAGCTGTTCTGGCTGCTCACTTAGTTCTAATGGTCAGGTTTTATTTAGAGAGCAGGTGGAAGTTCCTGTTAGACCATATATATCGATCTGCTAAGCTGAAAAGCTGAGTGTCATTGCATCTGGACCTCCTCAACATTTGTGTAGAAATGGGGACATTGGAGTTGGTTTTGTGGTCCTGGACCTATTGGTACAGAGGCTTATGACTTCCCTTTGTATTTGTAAATCAGTAACACTTCTGGTCTGTCTCTGCATATAGAGGTGGATGCTCTTACAAAGGAGCTGGAGGACTTTGAATTAAAGAAAGCTGCTGCCCGGGCTGTGACAGGAGTGCTGGCCTCCCATCCCAACAGCACTGATGTGCACATCATTAACCTCTCGCTGACCTTCCACGGCCAGGAGCTGCTGAGTGATACAAAACTGGAGCTGAACTCTGGGAGGCGCTATGGCCTGATTGGACTCAATGGGATTGGTAAGCTCTGGGGCATAGTGGCATGGGCTTCTTGGAGCTTGGTAAAGATTCCGTGCTGCTGAGAAGCTGCAGAGATGCAGGTGGTAAATGCTGGAAACCAAAAAAAAGGCTTTTAGACAGGCATGGCTGGGACATGGCAGTTTCTGTTCTCCCATCTCCCCACCCAGAAAAAGGAATTGCTAGGGTTGCTGGTAGAAGTATGAGGTTGCATTCTGGCTTTGGACTGTGCATTTGAACTTGTTTCTGTGGAGAATTGTGTGGGGTGTCTGGGATCTGTGAATCTGTCTGATTCCTGTTTGCAGGATTTGTTTAGCAGTGTCAATAAACCTAGTGCTGATGCTGTAGGTCAAAGCACTTGCACAGTTTGGAGGAGTAGGGAGTGTGCAGTTTGACCTGAATGGGAAAACAACTGTACAGTCCCTGGAGAAGGCGACGCTTTACATGGAGAGATGCAGAATATGGGTGTAATTGAAGAGCTAGTAAGAGTGACCAGCTCGTTTAACTTCCAGGAAAACGTCTCATTCATTTCTAATGATGAATGCATTACTTTCCTCTGTGTTAGAAGTCTTTAGAGTCTGGGGTCCTGGTAACAGATGTCAGAGCTAGTTAGACAGCAGGAAGTATACAGAAGACATAAAGCTCCCTAAGTCCAGGCAAAGGCTGAACTGTAGTGCTTTCAAAAGAGCATCTTCATGTCTCAATCCTGTCCTTGGGGTGGTGAGCCTTAGCTGGGAGGGCAGCCTGTCACAGTGAGGCATTAGACTCTGCTGTGTCTGTAATTCTTCTGGCCTGCTGGGCAAGAAATTCCCAAGGATTTTCTGGGGTTAGAAAGGGAGGGAATCGATGGGATCTGACTGCATCTCACCTGTTTCTCTGTGACATTGTGTCTCACTGAATCCAACAATTAATTGTGGGGTGTCTGTCTGCACACAGGGAAATCCATGCTTTTGTCAGCTATCGGGAAACGAGAAGTGCCCATCCCAGAGCATATTGACATCTATCACCTGACCCGAGAGATGCCTCCCAGTGACAAGACCCCTCTACAGTGTGTGATGGAGGTGGATACAGAGAGGGCCATGTTAGAACGGGAGGCGGAACGTCTGGCTCATGAAGATGGTAAAGCTTCTTGGAGTCCCTGTGGACAAGGGACATTTCCTCCATTTCCCTCCCCATCGAAGAAAAGTTCTTATTTGGGTTCCTTGGCAGAGCTTTTACATGTTACAGTACCTGTTTCCCCCAGCTGCCCTGTACTAGTTGAAAAGTCCTGTGGGCTTACACTTGTTTGGATGAAGTTATTCCATGCAGCTTCTTAAGAAGTGTCTCAGGCTTGGGAATGGAGGGGGCTGAGTAGTGGTAAAGCAGATGGACTATGAGCTTTCCCAGCTGTATAGAGGTGCAGCTGAGAGCCCTTTATTGGTAGAAGTGCTGACAGGCAGGCTCTCTTTCAGCGGAGTGTGAGAAACTCTTGGAGTTATATGAACGTCTGGAGGAGCTGGATGCTGACAAGGCAGAAGCACGGGCCTCTCGTATCCTTCACGGCTTGGGGTTCACACCAGCCATGCAGAGGAAGAAGCTGAAGGACTTTAGTGGTGGCTGGCGAATGAGGGTGGCTCTTGCTAGGTGAGTGGTAAACTGTCTGCTGTCTCCTGGGAGAATGCCTGCCTGCTCCTGACTCTGCAGAGCCACATACACAGTTCTAAGAACTCAGAGCAGAGCTGAGAGGCTTTGGGTTACCTGCATTTACCCTACACTGTCATCTCCCCTCTCCTTTCAGAGCGCTTTTCATTCGGCCTTTCATGCTGCTGCTAGATGAGCCCACAAACCACCTTGACCTGGATGCCTGTGTGTGGCTGGAGGAAGAGCTGAAAACGTAAGCATGAAGGAGTTTGTTGCCTCTGTGGGTTGTGCTTTTGTGCTGGGACATCTTGTTAGTTTGTGAGCAAGTGCTGTAGCAATAACTGTTCATAGTTCTTGTGGCTACATAACTAGATTGCAGTACCAGCGACACTTCTCTCATGCTTGCTGCTACATGTGTCTACAGAAGGGTTCTTGATATGAGGATAATGAATTCAAGACAAGACCCCATCTCTCCTTCACTGAAGAAATGAAAAATGTTCTTTTTTTACTCCCTGGTTAAGGTTACTTCTTTGAAAGCCAGGGGCAGCCTGTGTACCAGCACCATGTGCTGTACCAGTAGTGTGAGCTTTCCAGACCTGGCTTCCAGCTCATCTGCATATTGTTCCTCTGTTTTCACAGAACTGCAGTATCTGAGTGTGTCAGTTTCATCTTGTTCTAGTATGTGGGGTGACTGTTTTTTGTAAACAAAGGTAAAATGTTAAGGCTTAAGGCAAAAAGCTTAGGAATAATTGTGAAGTTTAGGTTATCTGGGTTGTGCATTAAAAGAACTGTAATGTGAGAAGGGCTTTTCATTTGCAGAAGTTTTTCCATCAGCTTTGTCAGCTGAACCTTTTGCATACCTGCTTTAGAAGCCAGATGTTTTAGGAAAGTAATTCGAACCTTGCTCTTTTGGGGAGGCTTTAACCAGTCATTTTACATTGGAGCAGAGCCAGGCGTAATGTGCCTAACAGACGGTAGTCTGTACCAAGGTGAAAGTAAGCAGCAAAGGTTGAAACTTCTTAGAAGTGTGATGCCAGTGGAGTCAGTGGCATCAGCAGCACTAGTCACCTACGACATGGGTAGCCAGTTCTTGACTCTTTGTGAAGGTGGGTGAAGACCGTCTTATGGTGGAGAGTGTTTTAACACAATGAAAGGTGTTTGCTGTATTTGCTTACTGCAGCTGGTTGTAGCTGCTTTACTCCAGATTTCCCAAAGCATCTCCAAGGCTGTTACCTTTTTGTTCTTAGTACGATTGTAGGCAAGAGAGATCTGGTGCACGTAAATCCTTTGTCACCATCATGGCCAACAAACAGGAATTCTTTTCCTAGCTTAGTCTCTAATAACTTATGTGGTGCCATAGGTTCAAGCGGATCCTTGTGCTGATATCCCACTCCCAGGACTTCTTGAATGGTGTCTGCACCAACATAATCCACATGCACAACCGCAAACTGAAGTACTACACAGTGAGTAAATGGTGCCCTGCGCAACCAGCAAAAACAGAGAAGCTGTTCTCTGGGCACGTCTGATGTTCTATGGTCTCTTTCTAGGGAAATTATGATCAGTATGTAAAGACTCGCTTGGAACTAGAAGAAAATCAAATGAAGCGATTCCACTGGGAGCAAGATCAGATTGCCCATATGAAGGTATCTGCCTAGCTGCATGGAAATCTTTCTGCCCATACAGGTGGGCATCCCTGCACCTCCTCAACCTTGTTATTGTGGCTTTCAGCTAACTCTGTGTTTTGTTGCAGAATTACATTGCACGATTTGGTCATGGTAGTGCAAAGCTGGCCAGGCAAGCTCAGAGCAAGGAGAAAACCCTTCAAAAAATGATGGCTTCTGGCTTGACAGAGAGAGTTGTGAATGATAAGGTAGGATCAGACATGGGATTGCATCTACAGATCAGTATTGGAAACATGGGCTAGATAAATAGAATGATCTTTAGCTGACAGCAGGAATGGCTGACACAGCTGGGAGCAAGAATGGTATACCCTTCCTGATGCTAAGGATGATTGTACTGAAGATAGTGTAATGCTGAAGAGTGGAAAGAGGAGGAGTTATTCTCTAGGGTAGAGAACAGGATTTGTCATATCATAAGACTATTTTGCAGACACAGAAATGAGAAATTAAGGTCTAAGGGTGGAGAAGATGGGGGAGGATGCTCAGAGCAACTCCTACGTGTTTGAAGAGTATAAGCCCACATTTGCTTCAAGGGGAAAGAAAGAGGGACTCATTAGCCAGCAGATGAGCTTGCAAGCAACTAATCAGAATAAATCTGTGACTGAGTTGCTAGAGTGGCTCATAAAAAGTCACAGTCCAGTGCCTTGGTCTGCAGATGATGTTTGTAGTGAAGCATGGTTGTACCAGAATAACTGGGTTGTGCTCTGGGGTATCTAACAAGTGGATATTCTGTGTTAACAGACTTTGTCATTTTATTTCCCGCCCTGCGGGAAAATCCCCCCTCCTGTCATCATGGTGCAGAATGTCAGCTTCAAATACACCAAGGATGGGGTGAGTATGGGGAGCATGCATGGGTTATATGGAGATTACTTGTATCCCTGCCTTGTTTGGGAGTGTGAGGCTTTTGGCTAAGCTTTCTGATCAGGCTGCAGCATATGACTAGTGGATCAAACTTCCTAGCAGTGTTAGTGCTGAGTCTGCTGAGGACAGAGCATTACAGGTGCAGCATGGAGGTTCTGGGTAGTAGTGAAAAGGCATAGTATGTGTCATGATTTCTGTGGTTTGCAGCCATGGATCTATAATAACCTGGAGTTTGGGATTGACCTGGATACCCGTGTAGCTCTTGTTGGACCCAATGGAGCCGGAAAGTCAACACTGCTGAAACTGCTCACAGGAGAGGTATGCTCCCTACATTGTCTATCCTTATTCTGGACCTTTATTCTTGGGGTAGTCTTCAATGAAGCTGCACTTATTTGCCAGAGCCACCCCAGTCAGGCCTTGGAAATCCTAAGGTCTTGCTGCAGTATAGGGCTTTTTCTCTCATATTATCTGTTCTGGCTGCCACCTCTGTGCCAGAGCAGAGATGGCTGGATTCTGTATTTTTGTCATACAGCAAAAGGAGGGATTTCTTGGTGAAATGCTTTTATCTTCCCTTTCTAGCTGCTGCCCACAGATGGGATGATTCGCAAGCACTCGCATGTGAAGATCGGTAGATACCACCAGGTAGTCCCTACAGCAGCCACCAGGACATGAAATGCTGAGGAAAAAGCTGTCAGGAATGAGGAATCTTGTCCCTCTATTTCTGCTTCTAAGGCCTCTCCCACTGCTGCCTTCTGTGCCTGGAGATGGGGGAAGGGACTGTTCCGTTGGCTGAATGGGCTCTAGCAAATGTTCTTACCCTGAAAGGAGGCTTGCTGTGGTCCTTTCTGCTTAGTCTCTCACCTTTTACGGGAGAGATGGTTGTCTTGTGCTTGGTGGTGGACAAGCCTGCTATTCTGAAGCAGCACTCCTGCTCCTGAAATGGAGACTCTTTCCATAATAGTTCAGCACAGTGGCTATACTGTGAGTGGGGTTATTGGCTCTTGTGTTCTGCTGCTCAGCTGGTACCAGAGGGGTATAAGGGGGAAAGTACTTTTGGCCATGAAGTGGGTGGCCTGCACAGCCTGAAGTGGACTTTTCTTCTCTGTCAGCACTTGCAAGAGCAGTTGGACTTGGACCTCTCACCCCTGGAGTACATGCTGAAATGCTACCCAGAGATCAAGGAGAAGGAGGAGATGAGAAAAATCATTGGCAGATATGGTCTGACGGGGAAGCAGCAGGTGAGTATGAGCTGTTGAGGTTTGCTTTTTGCTCATTAGAGAAGTAGAGCTGCTGCATTTTCTGTTGCTCTACTGATGTCCGACAGTGTGATTCAGTATGCAGCATGGCACACCACAGCATCAAAATGCTTTTTCTGTCTCTCTGCCTTTGAAATTGGAGGAAAAAACCCTCATGGCTCAAAGGAACTTTCTTTGCATTGCAGCAGTATGTGGGTCGGAATGGGTGGATCTCCTCAGAATCTGGTTGAAGAGAAGACAAGTTGTGGTGTAGTGCTAGACTTGAGCGTATTTCAATTGTAATTTGAACTAGTTTGCTTGTCTCTTATTTCTGAGATGAATACCAGGCAGAAATGCTAGAACACATTCTCAACTTGGTTCAAACAAAAGGGCAGGATCACCAGTGGTGCTCTAAGTCTAAACGTGACATGTCTTCTGTACATCATACATCACACGTATGACAGGAGTTGTCCTCATCGCTGCAGTTAAACATCTTTTTTTGCATTGTTCTTCCCCATTTGTTACTCCAGAGGTTGAGAGTGGCTTTATGGTTGTGTCAGGATGCAATGAAAGCTAGTCAGACCTCAATTAACTATCCGTCGGAACCTTTAACACAAGCTGGGTTTTGCTGTGGACACTCCTTCAAAAGCCCCTGGAATTCCCGTGTTCTGCTGGTGAGAGAAGCTTAGTCTAGGTATAAGACTGACTCAGCTTTGTCCTCTTGTGTCATGTAGCTGCTGGAAACACAGTGTGAGATCTGTGAGATCTGTGGTCAGGGTGGCAATCTGTAAGTTTCCCTGCAGAGCTGTGAACAGTCTCTGTTTGTCAGGTGAGCCCCATCAGGAACCTCTCTGATGGGCAGAAGTGCCGTGTATGCTTTGCATGGCTGGCCTGGCAGAATCCTCACATGCTTTTCCTGGATGAGCCCACCAACCACCTGGACATAGAAACAATAGATGCTCTGGCAGATGCTATCAATGAATTTGAAGGAGGAATGATGCTCGTCAGCCATGACTTCAGACTCATCCAACAGGTAAGAAAAGTGAATTTTGTCAGAGCACCTTTCTAACACTTTAAGTAATTAAATCAAGGTGTTTTCAACTGACTGGCTCTTACTCATGCCAAAAAGATGCATGAGTGAAAAAAAATCACTGCACACAATTCCCTTGCCATGTTCATGTGAAACGATTACTGAGCTAGCCTAGAAAAACATTAACTACTTGAAAGAGAAAAAAACCCAAACCCAGAACCCTAGAAGTGAACGATAAGTGAAATGGAAATCATGACACATTGTGGAGGTCTTAACTAGATTTTTTTTAATGATACTGGAGTAGTTCTAGCACAGTTTTTTATGACTCAGTCTGCACAGTCGAAGGAAATTGCACCAGGTACACACAAATGTCAAGTGCTGGTTTATGAGCTATAGCTTTGTCTGCAAGCTCAGGTATAATTTTATCTTTCAGTGCATTGTATCCAAGTAGTTCAGGTCAAGAACTACTTTCTTAAATTCCTAATTTAGCAGGAAAGGTTTTCCTTTTTAGTCCACATACAAAAAAATGTTGAGGGGTCAAGGATTTTTAATTCTAAAATCTTGTATAAATTATGCAGAAAACAGCAGGTAAGATACTTCACTGCAGATATTTTTCTTTGGCAGTTGAAGTGTGAAAGTTACTAAACTCTTTTCTTACCAGACTTCAGAGAGTAGATTTTTGGTTAATTTTATAATTTTGGAAAAATTACAAAGTGCTGTACTGTAAACCTCTCCTCTTCCTCCTTATGTGCTTGCTTTCAGGTTGCACAGGAGATCTGGGTCTGTGAGAAGCAGACAATCACAAAGTGGCAAGGTGACATCCTCGCCTACAAGGAACATCTCAAGTCAAAGCTGGTGGATGAGGATCCGCAGCTCACCAAAAAGACCCACAATGTGTGAGCTCTACAGCAGTCGGTCAGGTGCTCTCTGTGGAGACTGACAGTGGCCAATGTGACTCGCCCATCTGCCGACTGCAATGGGACTCTGCTGCTATCTCCGTGGCTGTGTTCTAGGATTGCTGCAATACTGCTTCCCCTTGACTTGCCTTGCACCTCTGTATCTGGACAGATCTCTTTTCTCCTGATCTGGCTACATTTGGGTAATCATTTCCATATTTAGATGATGTCCCATCTGAGCCAGGCCTTGGAATCCAATGGTCTGGGGTCATGGCAGTGGCAGTTAGGGTTTCTGAGCTGCAGTGATACAGAAGTGGAGACCCCAGCCCAGCTTCTCCTGCCTCTTCCTTCCCAATTTCTGCTTCGGTTTAGATACTTCACTTCAAACTCCTCTGGCCTTGGTTTGTTTTTAACTATTATTTAACAGTGTAATCAACAGATCTGCCTGAGAATCCATCAGTCAATAAAGAGGGAAGAACAGTCTTGTCTTGTTTTCTGAGCTGTAGTAGTTATTTGGGCATGTTGGGGCAAAGCAGCTAGTGGTGCACTTTGAGTAAGGATGCAGAGCCCTTTCTTCTGGGGTAAAGGTTCAGTTCTTCAATACTACCAAAGTTATGACCAGACCTTGTGGGACACGTGAAGTGGCGAGTACTGAGATCGAGGTACAGATCACTGAGTAGGATCCTCACATATGGAAAACCTCTGCTAATCCACGGAGTGCACACTGGCTTTTCCAATTAGTGACAGAAGGGGGAGCAAACCATGCATGGGTTTTTTTTGTTGTTGACAGATAAAACTTGAAACGGTTCTGAAGATTGGGAGTTAGAGGCAGAATGTAGATGTATAAAATACCACTGTGTGTTCTCTACAACACAGGTGTATGCTTTTTCCTTTACCTTGAATGTTATGGGTCTAACAATGAGACTCAATTTAGGATTTTTTGGAGTATGAATTAGTTACTTCTTCCTTTCAGGTTTAAACAAGACTAGTCACCTAAAGTTAATCTAACATTTATTTTTGTTCTTAACAATTTTTTTTGAAAGTTGGTGTTTAAACATCACCCTGTGCCACAGAAGCGTGAATAAAATACATTTTCCATGTATTTTAAAAACAAGTAAAAGGTACTAAAAAAAGGTAGTAAATCAAACCAAATAGCTTCTTATGATCATGAATTACCTGGTCGTGTGAAAGGTTCATTTAGCCCAATAACCTGTTCCAATATTACATGTTGACAGGCAAAGTGAAGAATAGGACAAATATGTAGTAGTTGTACTCTCTTGGAGTATTTTCTCAGACGCCAACTGTCTGTGGCTCTGACTTTTTGAGTAGAGTAGTTCCTTGTTTTTTTCCAAAGGGACCGTCCAAGTTGTGACTGCTGCTATAGAAGCACTACATAGCACCCATAGGACAAATGTCACAATGGGAACTGCTTCCAGTAGCTAATGCGAACATTCAGGTTTTTCAGTGTTTTTAGCAATGATCTGACAGGAAAAAAAAAAAAAAAGCCTTTTCTGAGAAATTAATGCAGATTAGTACAAATGTTGTTCAAGTTCTGCAGAAAAGTTTAGACTGCGTTGAAAAGTCACTTAAATGAATTTCTCACAGTGTAGTACTCAGAAGTTAACAGACAGATAGCGACAGAGTAAAAGCAACCCACACATAAGTAGTGTAAAGGCTGATTGGTGTCACAAAAGTTGAAACAAGAATAGATGAATGCATGTCTTTGTTTGTTCTGCCCTCCAGGTTTTAAAAAGATGGTGATGAGTTGGAAAGGGATTGGAATGGGTTGCAAAGTAGCTATGAGAATGGTGAGGTTAAGAAGTCCTGCCTGAGGCTAGAGCTGTTCATTCATTTCTTCCTTAGTCTTAGCAAGGGTTTGGTAACAACTCTTCCCACTACATTTCAGATCTGTGTAGTTGAGAGCCATGGTGGCAATAATGAGTGCAGGGTATGATCTTAGACTGAGCTCTTTGGGAATGATGAATCCTGAGAAGAGCATGGGAACATTGGGATGATAGTGAACATGATGGACAATAGTTGGAGAATTCTTGTAGCTGATGTAGCAGAGAGCTGCTGCTGTGAAATGAGAAGAACTTCTCGGTTGCAGACGGGTCTCTGATTTAGCAAAAAAGGACTGCAGGTACATGTACAAAGCAAAAGTATCTGTAAGTGTACTAGAGGTCACAGGTAGTAGGCCAAGACTTGTAAAATGGCATATATATACATGCTTTATCAGTCTCGTATTTCAGCCTTGATTTAAACCTGTTCTGTGGTGACAGTTTGTTAGACTGCACTGAAGCAGCTGTGGCAGGCATATGTCCTGGAGTACTGATTTCTGTGAGACAGCCACTAGCTGGGGCAGTGGCATTTCATACTGTTTCAGCTAGGGCTATTCTAGTCGTGCACAAAAGCAAAACTATATCTAAATAAATTATAATAATTGCTCCTTAGTTGCTAGGACGGTCATTTCTGTGAAAGAAGTGACCTAGAGCCTCTATACCATTACTCTTGCTTGTAGTCTAAAAGTGAGGTTGGCTCTAACACAGCTACAGCCAGAAGTGGCAGATACTACATCAAGTGCAGGGTTGTGGGATTCCCTTGTCTTTGTGTTGTGAGTCAATCCCAAAATAGCACAAAAATAGCACAAGGACGCGTAAAGCCCAGCAGACAGCTTCCAGAATGGACAGTCGCTAGCACATGCAATCTAGGGAAGCAGACGGTAATTCCCCAAATCTGGGAGTTCACATTTGACTATACTGCTCAGTGGATGAGCCTCTGCCCGTGCTATATAATGACTCCCTGTGCTTAACGCTGAGTGACCAGTCACTGCTCCTTGTCCACCAAAGGACTTCCTTCTAACTAAACATTTTATCAGAAAAACAAGCTGTGTGTGTATAGCTGCCAGTGCCAGACACAGCTGCAGCTGTGGAAAGATACAACAGCTAACAGCTCCTTTAGTATAAGAGCGCTTTTCTGTGCTATGACTAGTGGAAAAAGTAAAGCAGTTCCAGTTGCAGTGAACAGTCTCCCCCAACACAAAGATCTCAGCTATTTACAGCTCTGTAAATCAGTGGGTGAGTGGAACGTACATCAGAGGGGGAAGCCCTGTGCTGTTCCTTATCAGTGCATGGCCTCTTGCAAAACAGAAGCGGTGATGCTGCCTGCTCCTTACTCCCAGTATGAGTCATCCACCAACATCTCTTGACGTTGTTTGGTATCACAGAATATGCCACTCCCATTCCCAGAGGGATCCCACTACCCTGTATCTTCAGTGACCAAGCCAGTTCCCTGGCACAAATATGCTGACATGACCATTCCAGCCTGTCCCACCCGATCACTAATGTTTCAGTTCTTGGGTGCAAGAAGCCCTTCTGTGATACTTTGACCCTGTTTGCCCCTGTGATGTTTATTTGCTCTAGGGGTGGGTGATCGGGTGCCTCCCCATGAGGACAGGCCTAAAACTAAATTCAGTGGAACACTATTGGCTGTACAAGCACTGGCAGAGGGACTGATGAGTAGGTCTCCCAAACTCAGTCCTTGGAAGATGTGATATGCTAAGGATATGCCAGTATAATGTGTGCCCCTGCGCAAAATACAGCGTGCACAGCAGCTCAGAGATACCAGTGCCCGCTCCTGCAAAGGTACATACTAGTATTATTACCCACTTAAGAAATACCTGCTGTGGTGCCTGCTGAGAGAAAGGCTTCCTTTTCTACCTGAAGGACAGAAAGCTTTTTCTATTTTGTTCACTTCTCTACTGTGTTACTGCACTTTTTTTACCCCGGCTTACCTTAATTCCTGCATCATTACCATCAATAGCACGATCACTGGTTTCCAAGATAGATCAAATACATACACAGGACGTTAGCCCTCCCCTCCCACTGCCTCCCTTCCGTCCTTTGAGGCCCTGTTTTGCATAGCAGGCAGGACTCCCAAGAGCAGGCTAGCTGAGATAGTGGAAGGAATAGTGGCTGTTGGGATGCTCAGTCACTAGACCAACATTCCCTCCAGTCACTGAGTCTCCACTGATTGCATTATCTGTTCCATAGCACAGAAGCGGTTCCACCCATTAATTCTGGATGCAATACCTTGAATACTCCGATTTACACCCTTCCAGCAAAGCAGGAACCCTCCTTTCACCAAAACACTGGATGGACTTGGGAATAGCTCTTCTCTGGTACTTCTGCCCCACGTAAATGAGACACTACTGCTCTTGCCCACTTCTTTGCCCATGTTACCCTCAAACTCCTTCTCAGGTCTGAAAGTTTAATTGAATCAGTTACTCCCAAGGTCCTCTCAGGCCAGCTGCCTTTCACTTAGTACAAAGTGGAAGCACCAGTCACAGATGTGTATTCATCCTGCTTCTTGGGGGCTGCACCTGAGGTAGGTGAGGTACTCCTGTCTTTGCTATATAACCAGCCCTGTAGCACCTGCTGGTTGCTCTGTTGGAGGCTGAGATGAGTGCAGAAGTGGGGAAGAAGCGTGGTCGTGCTCCTGCCTCTGGGGACAGGAAGTCTAAGAGGAAGCCTAAGAGAAAGGAAACCTATTCAGTCTATATCTACAAAGTACTGAAGCAGGTAAGTAAATGTTTCTTTTCTGCTAGAAACTACTTTATATGTAAAGTTATTTCTGCCCATTGCATGTTAACCTTATAAAGAGGAAGGAAGGAAAATCAGCTTTTTAGTGAGATGGAAAAAAGAGTGAGTAGGTAAGCCTCAAAAGTGTGTGTGTGGATTCTTGGGGTAGGAGGCAAGAGACAGATCTAGATCAGAATGTGTTTCCTAGACAGAATAAGCTTTAGTGTATGGCTCTGCCTAAAGAAATAATTGAGTAGAAGTCAATAGGGCAAGAACAGCTGCTGTTGGACCTATGAGTAAGTATTAAAATCTTTCTGGTAATTTCTTTTGGGGAGATGAGAAAAAGAATTTTGAGATGTGGCCATGAGTTGTCTAGACCTCGGTCATCTGCATGAGCCTGTAGGCAGGACTTGGAGCATGTGGGCATTTCCACCCCTTACAGGCTTGTTTTCCATAGGGGATTGTGCAGTGGCTCCTGCCACAGCAATTCCAAAGCTGCTGTAGTATCATGGGGGCCTCTCTTCAGTCTAATGCAAGTGGCACACAACTTGAGCCCCTCAGGGTGATAACTGTGGGTCCCTTTGGGGTTAGGATGCCCTGTCTGGGGTGGGAAGGGGGAGGGTGTTTTTCTGGGGGCACTGGGGCCACCACTCCCTCCAGGGTGATCAGTGTGTGAGATGGTGCGTGATTACTATCTGACAGGTGCACCCAGACACCGGCATCTCCTCTAAGGCCATGAGCATCATGAACTCCTTCGTCAATGATATCTTCGAGCGGCTGGCCTCAGAGGCCTCGCGCCTGGCCCAGTACAACCACCGCTCCACCATCACCAGCCGTGAGGTGCAGACGGCCGTGAGGCTCCTGCTGCCTGGAGAGCTGGCCAAGCATGCAGTCTCCGAGGGCACCAAGGCCGTCNGCGCTGTTCCGCGGCGGGGGGCTGGTCAGCCCCGGCGGCGCCCCGCGGGGCTGGGCCGGAGCTTTCAACCGGCGCGGAGAGGGTCTTGCTCCGACCCTGCCCGTCGCCCTCTCCCGCCGCTGACTCGGCGCGGAGCGGGCGCTGCCTTCGCCAGCGCGGCTGCCGTCGGAGGGGTGCCGTGGCTGCAGCTGCTGCCGCCGGCACAGGGAGAACGGGCAGTAGAGCTCTCCTCGCGGGTGGTGCGTCTCCAGTGGTCCAGCCTGGGTAAGGAGCGAGAGGAGATGCCAGCTCTCATCGCTGAGAGGAAACAGCACACTAGTTCTTCAGGAACCGGTTGGGTGTTTTCCTAACGGGGGGTGTGTGCAAATTGCTTGTCCCACTTGAGCAGGAAGGATGCAAGCGTTCAAAAAAAGTGAAGCGTGCTCTTGGCATGCTGCCAGCCACTGCAAGAACTTTCGGCCTGGGACCTACCTCACCTAAGGGTGTGTTGTATTGGTTTTAACTAGGGATCCAGAAAGAGGATTGAGCATAAATCTGTCATAGTTCATCACAGAGTACTGGTTGAATTACCTTTCACCTGCTCCTCTTTAAGGAAGTTACAGGGGAACCTGCCTGGGGAGCGCAAGTTGGAAGCTTGATACAAACTGGTGAAGCTGCTGCGACACCTAAATGTTCTGCAGTTTTCCAGTAGAACCTTTTGCAGCTCAAATGAGTTATTTGTAGTCTTGCCCCTTTACAGTGAGTAAGGATGAACTAGCTACTGGACTCTGCAATTGGTTGCTGTTAAGGTCTTGTCCTCATCATAAGCATGATGAGCAGATGGAAAACTTCTGTGCTAATGATGTCACACTTAAAAGGAGGAAAACTGTAAGTAAAGTTTTCTGTCAAATTAGTTTCAAGAAGGTAGGGGGCAAGATAAAATGTTTTCGAAAACCTTTTCCAGTGTTTGCAGAATTGGGACCTGTTGATAAAGGAGGCTCAAAGTTGGACTGAAAATCAAACGTGGTTCGCAGAAAGCTGCAACTGGGGTGTTGGAGGGTGGCGTAACACAAACGTAGCATAAACGGTAAGTGGAAAATACTTCCTGACTGTAGGTGTAAAGGAGGTTAAAAGCATCTGTAGGTAGTAGAGAAATGAATACAAAATTCTACATATAAAGAACAACAACAAAAATTCTTGGAATGACAAAGTACACAGTAAGTACAGAAGTACCATCTGTTTCTAATAACTTTTTTAACCAACTAGAAAGAAGTTTATTATTAAAACAAAAAAACCTACTTCCTTGTTAATTTATAGGTTAAAAAAAAAAAAAGCTGTTAAATAGCAGCTAGGTGAGACAACTGCTTCAAGGTCAGTATGTCCATAACTTTTACCTGGGTTTTGAAAAAATGAGCTGGAGTTCTCTGGTCTGCTGGTATTTATTAAAAAAAATAATACTGTAGTAGCAGGAAATCATAAGTAAAAGATCAGGGAGGAAACATGTTTCACCCTGGGAAAGGAGGATAGTGTGGGTCAGTTAGCCTAGAATTAATTTCAGGCAAAATAAAGGAAACCTGCTCCAAGACTTGCTTGATAATAAATTAAGGGGTTGGAACACAGGTAATTGAAGGGGTTTATGTAGAGTATATCTTATTTTACCAAATCACAGGTTTGATTGATAATGTCACAGACTTGTCACTTATAATTTTTAAAAAGATTCACTTTGGTTTTAATTAGCTCTATATGTCAACTATAGAGCACCCAACAGCAGGTTGATTTCTCAGAGCTATCCAGTTTTCAGTGAGTTGTTAACAGAGACCATAAATGGAGGCCTTCCTTCTTGTCGAGTACTGCAGGAGTTGGTATTTGGTCTTATGCAATTAAAAAAAAACCTCCTGTTGGCTGCATGCAAATAAATGTATAAAAACACAGATCATGTCTTTAATCCGTGCATCATAAATTGTAAGGCAGTTTGAACTGTGGCCATCTGGATTGCATGGTAGGACTGGATGAACAGCTGCTGTTTGAAAACAACCAAATACAACTAGGAACAGAGACTATAGGGCATACTTGTGGAAAACTTGGGTCATTCTGGGAAGCAGGGTAGGTTCTTCCACTGTTCTCCAAACTTCTTATTTCAGTTTTCAGGTTTGTGATTGCTAAAAATCCCTCTGTCAGTGGGGCATGGTTAGCAATGGGTAGAAGGGTTTTCTTATGCTTATAAACTATTTTCAAAGGTGTCTTGTTTTTTCTGATGGGTTGTGGGGTGTTTGGGGTTTTTCTGGTTTGTGGTTTTTTTTTTTTTATTCCCACAGAAAAATTTCTCCCTTGCAGGTAGGGGAGGAAGAAACAGCGCAAAAGGAGTTGGACTGACAGGAGAAACAAAGGATATTTTCTTTCTAGAACTTGTGGACCTCGCCTCTTCTTGTTTCTAGTGGCTTTGAGGAGACAACTTTGTCCTGCAGGACTTTGTCCTGGAGGGCTAGGACTGAGCCTCCTGCATTCTGCCTTAGACCATGTTAATGACTGTCCATCTGTCTTTCCTTGGGCTGACCGGGAAGCTCATATCCCCAAGTGCTTCTTACATGAGTGAACCAGGGCCCTGAAGGGAGCATTAGCAGATTCTGAGACGGTTGTCCACATTGAGCCCATGCAGCCTACAGGGCTGAGTGAGTGCTGTGTCCAGAGTGATGGTGGAGGGTGTGACCTCCTGGTCTGTGGTGGGACAGCCTGACTGCCCCATGAGTGCACCACCTTCTCAGGGTGTGCAGGGCTGTCCCTGGGTTTCTGCATGGAGGTGCCACCTCAAGGTCTGTGGTGGAGTGAAGGAAGGGTGTGGGCTATGTTCTGGGTGGAAACGTGATGAAGGTCCTTTGCCAGCTTCATGTTGGGACTGGATGCCTCGTTCTAAGGTGTTCTGGTGGCAGCAAAAATCAGGGTAGGAGTGTCAGGAGGAACCAGAGCTGTGGCATGTCCCAGATGAGAGTATGTGGGGCAATCCTGGACTTCACAAGGCTTGTGAGGTAATGCTGAGTCTCCTGAGCTATGGAGCTGTGACAGGTGCTTGTCTCTGTCTAATCAGAGTCAGTCTGGTGCAGTAGTGTGGGCCCAGGCAAGATGAGCGTGATGCTCCTAGAGAGAGTACAGGAGGCAGCAGAACTGGGACTGAGCATATAGCCTTCAGGCATGGCCCTGCTGCTGTGGTGTGGGGCTGGCTGGGGGAGGGAGGGAAGAGGTGGTGCTGGGTGCTCTATTTCCTTTTGACTGTAGGACAGCATCAAAGAGTGCTCTTTTCTTCATAGTGCCCTGCTTGTAAGCTGGAACTGGTCCTGAGCACAGGTGTTGGAGCAGCATCTCACCCAACAGGGCTATACTTTTATTTCCTCTAGCCCTTGCGGCCGGTTGCGCTGTGGGCAGAGGCTGTGCGGCTGGTGCAGGTGGCAGAGAGGCTGTCTCAGGGCTGCCTGCGAGCCATGTTCATGGGGGAGACTCGTCTGGACATGAAGCATCAGAGGCAGGCCTGAGAGAGTCCAGCCAAAGAGCGGGATTGTGAGCAGGCTGCCGTTTTCATCTAGAAGGTGAGCGTCCATCTCTGTGTCCTGTCTGTTCTGTTGCTCCCTAGGCCACGGTGTCTGTGTTTACTCCCCGTTTCCAGCAGCACTCCTGTTTCCCTAACACTACGATGTGCAGTCATGCCCTTTGTGGGGGAGAGTGTAGAGTAGCTTGGAACTGCAGTTCTGCTTCTGCCCTGAAGGTGGTTCTCTCTGACTGCCTGGTGTCAAATGTATTTCTGCTGCATGGGCAGGAGCCCGGGGCTGCCCAGCTTCAAGCAGGCTGCCCGTGGGCCATGCAACTTCCCTATGTGGTACCCTGGCTCTCCTAGCAGATAACCGGCCGTCTGTGTGGGTACGGTGCTGATTTATGGGGACATGGGCAGCTGTCTCCTGGAAGTGTCTGGTAGAGCATTTAGCACTGGGTGAGCCAAAAAGGAGTAATGCTTTAGTGGTGCAGGTGTTTGATTCTCCAATACTGCAATTTGTGCATCCTGCTTCCTGTCTCTTCCCCCGTGCCCCCCCCCC
>VZTL01060666.1:18218-45231 GCA_013400535.1 Scopus umbretta
CCCCCCCAAAGGCTGGAAGGATGGAGTTGGTGATTGGCCTCGTATCCTTCTTGCTGCATCCCTGTGGTTCTTCACAGGTCTGGAAGAGCAGCCTGCAGCGCAGGTGCACCAAGCTTGAGAGGCAGAAGATGTGTGCTCTTGGAATGGTCATTTCTGTGCTGAACCTGCCCAGACTGTCTTATTTGCATTTCCCATATGGGGGTGGGCTCATCTTTCACCGTGCAGGAGTTGTGCTCTTGTTTCCCCATAGTACCTCCCATGGAGCTGTCCCAATACACCTGCACAGGATATCAAACAGAGTCTTCCTTTCCTGAGGGATCACTCTGCATGCTTAGCACAGATTAGCTTTTGTGAGGACTGTTCCACAGCTCAGCTTCTTCCAGACTGGACTTGTGGCTCTATGCCCTGTTTGTGCCATGATGACCTTGTGGATCAGGTGAGATCTGAATGAAGTTGCTTTGGGAGGAGGGGGTAGACTCTGCCAACCAGCAGGTATTTGCAAGAAAATGGTCACTGCGAGAATGGCCCAGAAGCATTTAGGTTACAGTAAAAAGCAAACCTTAACTTGGATCCGATGCAGGCACCCTTACAAAGTGTCTTGGGACTGCCTTGGTCTGTGTGAGTGTGCCTTTTGGCAGGTCTGCCTGTCTCCTTGCAAGTCTCCCAGTGAGTTCTTAGTGCTGCAACACTGCTGCACTGCTGTGTTGCATGTCCCTGGCCCCATGTCTATGTCCGTCTGATTTGTTCTTGCCAAGCTATATGTGCCTGTGGGCTAGAAGCGACCTCTTTTTTTTTTTTTTTTGCCTTGGTCTATTCTTCAAACCCCTCAGAAAGAACACTATAGTGTGACAAACTGAATCAAAGTGTTCATAAAAATATTAGTAATGTCTATGTTTTGTGTTTTCCTTTTTTTGTAAGAGAACAATGATTTAAGAGTATGTGCTCTTTTCTCTCATAAGGTGGGAGACCGTGAGGCAGAGCATGTTTCCCTTCTATGATGAGTGGTGCAGGTTTGAGGGGAGGGAGGTTTTTGGGTAATGGAGGCTGGCACCAGGGTGCAGACCTGTGTGCATTTCTCTTCCCATGTTGTTGTGTCCCTTGGCAGCAGTGCTGCCAGGTGGCTGCTCTGGTGCATCATTAGAGACTGTTCCAAATAGCATAGGCAGGAATGGTTCAGCACTCAGAGGAAAATGAGTTGGTGATGGATAGCTCTGGTGATGCCAAAGCTGTTAAAATATGAACCTCTGAAGTACGGCCATGGTTCCAGCAAGGTGCTCCTATCCTCTCTGTGCTCAGCTGCTGGTGTGTGGAGACAGTGCTGGTCTATGTCCCCTCCCTCTTCTGCTTTGGTCTGAGGTAGGCTGTTGTCTCTGAGTAATGGTAACTCTGAGTCTGTAACTCATGGTAGCCCAGAATCCCTACCTGGAGAGTGGGAGGTGAGTGATGATCAAAGGTCAGAGAGACACTGTCCCATGAGCACACACATTGCTGTCTGATACTCTGTTATCCCTGATGCTGCCAGCACTGTAACAGGACTGAGGCTCTGTGGTGTCCTTGGAGCTGTGCTCCATCTATGTTCTGCAGCAAGGGTTGTTGCAAATAGTTTATTTCCTTGTTTGTTCTCTGTCTTCGTACTCTGCTCACTCTAGATGTAGCCAACAATAATGCTGCCTTCCTTCATCTGCCCTGCTCGGATTGTGCAGTGGGGGTGGGGAAGGTATTCAAAAGTTAATTATGTGAAAAAGTAAATCTTATTTGATATACATAATTTCCAGGGCCATATAACAATGGGGGTCGGAAGGCATCCTTGTTCTAATGTCCTCTCCTTGTATAGCCCTGTATTACCTGCTGTCAAACACAGGGGGAGACTGAAAGACCTGCTGTCTGGTAAGGTGCTTCCTGATACCTGTGTATGGAGCTGCAGACAGGGACTGTTAGAGCCCCATTGACTGACTTGCAGTGCCCCTGGTGCTGAGAAGCTTGGGACAGGGTAAAGTGCTTCTCTGGGGCCTGTCGACAAAAATGGGATGCGGACAAAAAGTGTGTTCTCACATAAGCAATGTGTATTGGGCTGGGCTCAGGATGGTTACCTAGTGGTACCCTGCATGGTCTCCAGGTGGGAGAAGGATGCTTCCATGTGGCCCTGTGCAGGGTGTGGGGCTGGAGAAGAGGATGACATGGGCAGAGTGGCCCCATGAGGAATGGCTGCTGCAGGCCACACGCCGTTTTCCCATTAGCGAGTGTTTAGTTCAGCGTTTTAAATAATTGTGTCCTCGGAATGATATTTAAAATCCATTTGGGAGGCAATGAGGCGGGAAAGTGCCTGTGCCATTGTGATGACGCTGCGCAGGCCGCACCACACATGCATATTACAAACTCGTTACAGGCTCGTTTACACGCACACTGCTCGCTCCCCACACCACCTCTTCCTGATGCTTCTAATGTTTCTTCCCCACCATGGCTGCTTCTGCTTGGCACTAGGGAGAAATTTAGTTGATAAAGCAGGCCTGGTGTCATCTGCAGCAAAGGAGTAAGGGGCATGGCCTTTGGAATGGGGATCTGTGGGGCATGCTTGGTGATGGGACTAGCTCTCAGATGTCCTGTCCTTCACCTGTGCTCCATGCTCAATGTAGAACTGTGCTTGCTTTTTTGACAATCCTTTACACTTGTATTATTGTGGGCTCCAGACCCTGCAGCCCCAAGGCTTTCAGCTGCTGTGCTATGGGCACAGCTGGGAGAAGAATTGCAGCACCTGTGCCAGGCTGACTGTGAAGCTGAGTACTGGCACGTGCTCTTGAATGTCCATGGAAAGCTGCATGAGCTGGAGGGACTAGCCATGAGGGAGCAGATAGAGCAGCAGATTCAGCAGTGGTTCCCTGAATGCTGGTTAGTGGCTGAATGGGAGGGTGGCCTTGCTGCTCTCCCTCTATCCCCGTTCCTCCATGACTGCTGCATGGGCATCCTCCACTGTTCTCCCAACCTGTGCAAAACAGAAATCCTATGTTGTAGTACAAGGCTCCTGGTACCACTTCATCCTTTTCCTGTTGGCCTTGGTGGCATGAGCAGTATTCAATCTTCTTCCCTTGTCCTCTCCCTCCTGATCATGTTAAGCCCCTTCTAGCCAGGGTCCTAGCTGTGGTTTCGCTTGGTGCCACCTTGTGACCAAACATTAGTGGGGTGAGGATCAAGCCTCCAGGTATATTTAAGGGCATGCTGGGTTATGACACCTATGTCCCTTGCACAGTGACCTTGCTGGCTACTTTCCTCGATAGGAAATGATGGTTCTAGCATCCTTCTCTCAGAAAAGACCACTGGGCAGAAGCAAAGCTAGAGTAGGGGCAGAGGTGGTCAAATCAGAGGAGGATGGGCAAGGTATAAAACGTGGGGGCCTATCTGTGGTTGAGGCAGCACACATTCTCAGGAGGTGCAACTTTTGCCCATCCCACCCCAGGGCTGGTGAGTCTGACTTTCCAATGTGTTTGGGAAACGTAAGTGGTGGGATGGTCTCAAGATGGAGGGGTTGGGTCCCACAGCCTTATGCTGAAGGGGTGCTAACTGATGTAATCTGGGCCAAGGAAGTGCTTTGCACTGAGCCTTGCCGTGCTGCCTTCATCCATGTTCCTGCCAGCAATCAATGGAGCATTCACAATGTACTGCCCAAGTAAGGGGGCTGCATGCTGTGGTTGGGAGGGGACTGGAGTTGCTGTAAATGCAACACAGATCAAGAAACCAGAAGCTGATACTTAATGACTGGAACTTTGCAGGGTTTAATGCGTGTGTGTGTAGATGGTTTTACGTGGTGTATTGCCCTGATTGCTCCCTTCCTCTGCATGTGTCTGTGAGTAGTAAGGCTCCAGCTGAAACCTTAACCTTGCTGTGAAAGAATAGGACTGCCTGTGGTGAGTTTATTCTTCAGGATGCTACATTTTACCTTCTATGCATAGGGCTTTGGGTATCTGCTCTCCACTTGCTGCCACTTGTGGCTAAAGCTGTGGTGCAAGAGGCACGAGCCCATCTTGGGTTTCCAGTTGCTTGCTTATTAGCACATCTTGATGTGGATGGTGGGCAATGCCAAATGGAAGCATTTAGACTTGCACATGCATGAGATTCTTGGCTTTCCTTGCTGAGGTGCGGAGAACCTGGCTGCTCTGTCTGCCAAGCTTTATTTTTCATGTGCACTGTGTTTCAGCTCATCCAAGCCAGGCTTTGTTGCATGTCTGTCGGCTGCCTGTGTAGTTGCCCTCCCAGGAAGATGGCTCAGAGGTGCTGTAGGGATCAGCACCTGTAGGGAGCACCCATCTGTAGGGTGGGCTCTGCTGGGGGGAAGGCAGCAGCTCTTCAATGGGCTGAAACACAAGCAGGGAGGGTGTGACATGACAATGAATGAGGGGATGAGAGATGTGACATGACAATGAATGAGGGGATGAGAGATGTGACATGTTCTCTTGACAGATGTGGTGTGGAGATAGAGAGGCCTAAGGTAGGAGCCCCAGTGCCTTTGGAAGGTAGGGCAAAATGAAGCTGGAAGAGTGAGTCTGGTGAAGGTCAGCTACCCCATCTTTGCAGATTGAGTCCAGCATGATGACCTGAAGCTGATCAAGACACAGAAAAGAGGTGGAAAAAGAGATCTTCCTACAGGTGGGTGTGGGCCCTCATTGTCTTGAATGTGTGCCCTGTGCACCTTCCTACTTGGCAACTGTGCGTGTATTGCTTGGAGATGCTGAAGGAAAATGGAAAGGCTTTTGTGATTGATGGAGTTCAAGAACAGAGCTCTCAGGTTTCAGAAGGTGTTAATGGCTGTTTCTTCCTGGAGAAAGCTCAATTTACCACTGTTCTGTGCAACCTGTGTCCAAGTGCAAGAGAAAGTTAGGCTGGGAATGGCTAATATGTGCTGTGGCCTCTAGGGATAGTGTTCCTGGTTAGAGGTGAACCAGGAGTCTGCTATGTGCTATGTTGAGGTCATCTCTTCTCCAGGCTGATGATGAGCTGTTGGGAGAGGAGCCACAGATACTGAATGTGGCAGTGGACCAAGAAGATGAGAAGCCACACAAGGCAAAGAAAGCAGTAAAGTCAGGAAAAGAGCCCAGTGTTTCAGGCACCATGGGTAGGAATGCATAGCTAATGAACTAGTAATTGAGCAAGGCTGTGGGTAAAGTTGGGGCTGGCTTACCTGGAACTGACTGCTTGGGCTACGTCTCTGCTGGTGTTTCCCAGTGAGACCCCTGTACCTGTACTCTAGCTCTGGTTAAGGCCTCTTACCTGCTTCTGACACTGCAGATTAAGCAAAGCTGCCACAGCTGTCAGTAATCTGGGTTGGGAATGAAGAAAATTAATTTTATAAGAGACTTTCTGGGGAGAAGGAGGTGAGACCTAGAGAGAGAGAGATAGGTGGGTTGTTAGCTTGTATATTCAGACTTCTCTTCCAGCTGGGTTAGAAACCCATCAGCTTCTAATAATGCAAATCACAATCCCCACCATGTACTATCCTTGTCAGGGCCTCCTCCATGAGAAGCTGGCTTGCCTCTGTCAGAAGTAAGTGAGCCTGGAAAGCTCTTCTGAATGACTTTTTGCCATAGCAAGTGGCTCCTGAGCAGCAGAGAAGGTATTACTGAGGGTGGCTACTGCCCCAACCCATGTGCTGCTGCACAAGAGTAGTCCTGAGAAGTGTTTGAAGGACCTCCACCCATAAGAGGGTCACTAACCTGGTCCCCACGTCTCACGGCCCTACTTGTGAATGAGGGCTTCAGCTCAGTAATGTTCTCTTGAGGATAAGACACGTTCCACTCATTTCCTTGGAGCCTGGTCAGAAGCTCTGTGAGGTCTCTCTCTGCTACCTCTGCTTACAGGAGGGACTCTTTGTGCTTGCTGGAGTAAAGGCTTTCCCAAAACAGCAGCAGCTGGCTACCCCAGTTATTGCATTAACCTTTTGCAGACTAGCAGGATCTAGCTGCTGGTCCCCCTTCTTATGCTCAGGGTACAAGTTCTTTTGGATCCCTCTTTCCTTTGATCTACTGTATTGTAGAGGTGCATACTTTGCTTTTGGCTTCAATCCAGTGCAGCAGCTTCTGTATACCCAGCAGGTTTAACTGTAAAACAAAACCAGGGTTTATTAATGCTTAAGCTAGAAAATTAAGAGATAATAGTTCAAGACTTGAAAACAAAGTGCACAATAGGGGCTCCAGTAGCTTACTAGGTGTCATCAGGACCCTTTGAAGGTGGCAGCATTTAATACATCATGTTAGTATATATGACTGGCTAATACATACATGAAATCATGGTTTCCTGGGTAGTCTCTGACCTGATAGGGCCATATGCTACATCTTCAGGCTTGTAGCTCACACAGGTGACTGCCAGTAATGGAGTACCCTCCCTAAATCTGTCTTTTGGGGGCAGATGTGCTTTGTCATGCACATGAGCATGTGTAAATGTACACACCTGCATTACTGTTGGGCTAGAGATTCCAGTTCCCACCCCCTTGCTCTGTCCCACATCACAGACAGATTTCTACCTCGTCTCTTTGGACCAATTTGGGTAGCTGCTGTGTGGCTGGGTAGCTCGGTTTTATTTTAACATCTCTCTCTCATGGGGAAATAGGTGGAGTTATCCACTCAACCTTGTTCTCCTTGCTTTGTCCTTAATTACTGCTTCTTGTAGGGAAGGTGTGATGTCTGGAGATGTACCAACAGTGGGTGGTTCCCGCTTCTAGTGGGGGTGGATGGGTTGGGGATGGCTGCTTATGCACACTCTAGGGAGTGACTTCCCAGAAGCCAGTGACTGTCAGCCTCTGATCTGATGCAAACCTGCAGACAGGACTCAATCCTCTGAACTCCTCTAATGTCTCTAAGTGTGTAATATCTCTGAGTGTGAGAAGTTCCAACATGTCTCTCATGCTCTGTTATACAAGAAATATGCTGTAACCTTTCTGACTTCACTAGGTTCATCTTGGCCCCTGACAGAAGACAGGCATAATCACAAATAGATTGATTTAGTAAGAGATAAAACAAATCTCTTGAAGTAAGAGCAACAATGTTTGGAAGTGGACAGATCACTGAAAAAAAAAAAATTGCAACACTTTTTTTTTAAGGATGTGCATCCTCTTCCCTCTGGTCAGCCTTGGGTCGTGGGATTGCACATGATCCCCTTCACTTTGTCATTTGAGGAATCTCTTCTTCCTCGCAGACAGATCCAAAGCATCTGAGGAAGGACTTGCTAAAGACCCTGAAATCACTGGGTCCAGACAACTGGGTGCTGCTGATCTGTGCATCAGTCAGGCCCTGTGTCTCTGACGTGAAGGTATTATGCAAAACCAGTGAGGAGGAGCCTGCTTTTTTTTCCCCCCACCCAGACTATGCAGCCCACTATAGAGTGTGTGGTGAGTGGGGTCAGTAAACTGGATTTGAAGGTAAAGCCTTGTGCCAGTAGCTGGGCAATTCCTGCCAGGTGACAGTGCTGAGGGGACAGATGGCCCTGACTTCCCTCCTGTGATGTGTCTGGCAGAGCAAGCAAAGGACCTCTTTTGCTACGGGGACAGGGCAGATGCCAGAGCCCTCTCAAACATGAAGGAAAGGCTCTGCTGCGAGGAGGGTGTGTCTGTATATGTGTGCTTGGTTGTGTTTTGTGTTTTTTGCTTTTTGGTGTTTTTTTGTTTTGTTGTTTGGTGGTGGGTTTTTTTTGTGGTGGGATATTTTTGGTGTGTGTTTGTGGTTGTGTGGGTTTTTTTTTTTGTGGTGCAATGTTTTGGGTTTTTTGTTGTTAGCTGTGGGAACAGGAGGAATTCTCCAGGGTAGCCAGTGCAAAGGCAGAAATGCACACCCACACAGCCCAAGGTCTGTGAAACTGCCTGCGTGCAAAAGCACTGCCTGTCCTCTGCCAGCATTCTGTGCGTGATGGCTAGGGACATGGCCTCAGCCCAGCAGTCAGGGTGTTCCTCCTAGATGCCTTTCCTGGATGGTTGTAGGGTGCATGAATAGCACTATGCGTGAAGGACTAGGTTTGGATTCTGAGCCCAAGACCACAGCTGGGGGAAGCATGACTCCATTGGTTCCAGTGACAGAAGCAGCAGGAAGTAGAAAGACAGGCTGAAGAGAAACTAAGAGTTCTCCTTAGTTTCTCCTTTTCTTCATCTCTAAGAGAATCTAGTGTTCTCTGTACTCCAAGTTCCCCAAGTTGAGGCTGTTGCACTGAGCCCCATTCATCTGGCCAGAGGAGACTGGCTATTCGTCATGCTCTCTCTCCACCCTTCCTGCTGTGGTGCCCTCTCGTGGGCTCTCTGCTTTGTTCAGAGACCTGGCAGTGACTGATCCAAAAGCAAGTGGGATGTTCTTACCAGCAGGTTGGTTATCAGTGCCCTGGTCAAGGTGTCAGATGGCTACAGCCAAGGCCGCATAGTGCAAGCTGTGTGCATTGGTGCTGATAGTGTCACGTCTGTAGCTGTTCAAGGAGCATGTAGTGGAAGTATGTGAGCTCCTGCAGTTGCTGAGCAAGGTGGGTCATATCTACAGGGAGGGGAGCCTGGTAGAGTCTGAAGGTAATTCAACCTGTCCCCTCTCCCTTCTGCTGCTTGACTGTTCTCCAGTTGGTTTCAGCCTGATTGTCCCACTTCCTCTGTGCTTTGGACAAATGGCCAGCCCTTCCTCATGCCTCAAGCCTCTTTATCTTCTGTGCTGTGACCCTCCTTTGCAGCCTTTTTTACCCCCTGCATACTTGTTCTCTCTGCAGAACTGGTAAATGAAGACAGCCATGGGTAAAATGTGCGAGAGAGCAAAAGTGAAGGAGGCACAAAGGAAAGACAAGGCAGGGGGAGCAGGGAGGAAATAAAGATAGTAAATAGTTCTGATGTGCTCTGCACATGCTGTCTTGGGACAGGACAGCTGTTTATCAGTTTTGGCCACTGTCTGAAGAAGGGGGACAAACCACTGAGTGGTGGGAGGGTTTGGGAAGGGTCTGTGCACAGAAGAAAAACAAGGCCACTGGGCATGTGTGTACAGATACACTTTGATGGGATTCTGCGGTGTGCTCACCACATACAAGTGAGGCTGGAGAGGTCTCTATAGGTGTGTTTGGACTGTGCCTGTGTCTGGAGGGAGAGCCAGAGCGTATAGAAAAATCCTTATATTAGTGGCATCTACTGCCATTCTTAGTGCCTACATCAGTCTGGGAGCTCTTTGACCTGTCAGCTCTTTGCTGATCTTGCTGTACAAATGGGACAGAGAAGAGGAACATGGAGAAGAACCACTGAGTGCCTCTTCTGCCTGACTCCTTGAAAGGTCCTGCAGCAAGTGAGAGGGTGAGGCAGGCCCTGGGCCTCTTCTAAGGACCAGCAGATCCTTCTGGGCAGTGTGCTCTAGATGTGCCCTCCTCTCACACCTGTGCCTGGGCATTCACTTTGTTAAGCTTGAATGTGGATTCCAAAGTGAGACTGGAGATATGGCCACTGCATCCTTCTGGAGAACAAGTGTGCCTCTGACCCCAGTGCTGCGCTGGTGAGATGCTGCAAACTGCTCACGGGCATAAAGTATGCAGTGTCAATGAGGAACATGTCTGGCAGCTAGCAGACCTGGGACTGGTTCATGGACCCTTTTGGGCTTCCCCAGTTCTTACATAATCCTTTCCTCTGCACTGGAAACAGCCACCAAAAGGAATACAAGCAAAGCCTAGCTCCCTGCTCCTGGTCTATCAGCACCTGCAGCCACACCAGAAAGAACTCTATCACAGTTTGGAACCAAGTTGACAGGGTAAAGAATAAATGGGCTCAGATTTAAAAACAAAACAAAAACCCACAACAAAAAACAACAAACCTGCCAAAACAAAGAAAAAAGCAAAAATAACAACCCCTCCCCTCAAAAACAGCCCCAAAACCAAAGAAAAAACCCACCCAAACCCCCAAAAAACTTCTAGTCACATTATATATATTTAATATTAGTAAGTCACATAAGTTTCTTGTTTTGCAAGATAGATTGTGCAGTCCAGGAGGTAAGTCAGGGTGGGCCAATGTGATGGCTTCTAACAAAACTTCGTTGCCCAGTGGGACAGCATGGTCCAGGAGAAAGTCAGTGGGTCACTGTAGCAGTTCCAGGTAGAGGTATGTGGTCTAGGTGCACAGGCATACCCGTTAGCTCTCAGGTACTCTTGCAGGTCTCTCCTGTGTCACTCCAGTGACCCCAGACACTCTCGGTTGTAGGATTGGGTAGAGAATAGTGGCTGAAATCCCCACAGCAGCTAATGCATCCCTGTTGTCATTGCTGGCATTCACAGCTTGCCCAGCTGGGAGGTTCTCATGTTGGCAGGAACACAGCAATTAACAATTTTGTTACAGAAGAGTAATTTGAGGGTAAACAAAGTTTGACAGGTCCCAAACCTATGTCAAGCTACCACATCTTAGCTAATGTCCTGCAGAGTGAGCTGTGGTAACTGGGGCATCTTTCACCCCTCCAAATGTGACCCACTATGGCTGGAGGCGTGGATGGGCATACCCCCTTCAGAAGCCTGAAGACACTTGTCAGCCTCTTGAGGTTTGCATGGGAGGCTGTCTTCCTTATTGCCAGGAAACTTGCTTCATGTCATGCAAGCTGCTTCTCCCAGAGCTTGTCTACATGCCCTCCTTTATTCTGCTCAGCAGAGTCTAGGCAGCCAGCCTTGCTGCCCTAGTTGAAGATGCTGGGTTCCCAAGAGCAGTATGTGGGGCTTGTGAGGGTTTTTTTTGGTCCCTGTGGGGAAGGCCTCTGTATTCAGTTCCTTACCACTTCTGCTATAGGCCTTTCCCTAGCTGCCCCCCACCATGACTGCCCCCACCTTGCTCTGTTTCTTTCCAAGGGGGAGCACAGTGCAGAGCAAAAAAGCAAGCGCATAGAGAGTGTTTCAAGGCTGCCTGCTACCCCTCTCCTGTGCCTAATCTGTGCTGGTGATTGTATCCAGCAGCTGAAAATAAGCTCTTGGAAGGAGGGGAGGTAGTGCAGGGGAGCTGCCAGGCAGGACTATTTATACTGAATGAGTCAGGTCTGTGCCTGAATCCAGCCAGATGCTGGGGAGCTAGAACCCAAGGGCAACCTGCAAAGGACGTAGCCTTGGATAGAGGGTTTTGCCTGCAGCAGCTTGTTTACTGTAAGGTTCAAACTTGTCCTGTTTGTTCCCCATGATGGACTGCACCTTTCCCTTCCGCTCTGCCACACAACACTTGCTGCAGCTGGATGAGGAGCAGCTGGATCAGTGGAAGTACTCTCAGCGTATAAGGCCCCGGTACCACCACAGTGAGCACAGCTTGAGCCCAGTTGACCAGGGATGCCAGAACAGTCGCTTGGAGCCACTGGAGTGCCGGGATCTGCTGGTCCAGAATGCACTTTTCACTGGGGATCTGGAGATGGTGCAGAAGTACTTCACCAAGAGCGCAGCAATCAATCTCATCATTGAGACCAAGGGTGATGAGCTGCGCTGGACTAGCAGGAAATTTGGTGGGTGTGTAGGGCTGGGGCATGGGGGGATGGGAAGTGCCCAGGATGGGGACCAGAGAAAGAGCACAGACACTTGAGAAAAGTGTTGAGAGGAGTCCGCAGTGGTGGAGTCAGGGTGGTGGAAGAAGGACTTGGGAAGAGAGATTTTTGGATGAGGAAGGAGGATTCCAGAGCTGTAGAACGAATTGTTGCAGGCTTGTTGAAGGTGGCTGGGGGCAGATCTACTGGGAAATGGTGAGAATAGGGCTGCTGGAAAGGAACAATGTCAGGATAGTCCTGTTAGAGATTGCCGGGATAGATGTGAAATACTCATGAGGTGGAGAGAGTGCTTAGGTGAGAAGGCATCAGGTAGCATAAGGATGCTTTTCCTGCCTTATGTCTTAAGTTGGGTCTGTTGCTTCAGTTCACTAGAAACTGGAGGCTGTGACATGCTTTGGGAACAGCAGAAAGGTCTTAGTAGTGCCTTTTGGGCAGAGCTTAGTCCATATCCTGAGGAAGAGGCATGGCTGTGCTTCAGCCTTGTAGGCAGCTGTTTGGGGACCAAGCCACAATTGCTCCATATCTACCTCTTTCTGCTGCTGTGGTGAAATCCAGGTGTGAAGCAGAGCCATTGTGATCCCTGCTCCAAATACTGACTTTGAGAAGCTGTAAGGAGGTTGATGTGGGAGGGTTAATGGTGATCAGCTGGGGAGGGACTTTGCTCCAGAATAAAAGGATTTGCTGTCTTGCTTTCTTTTGCATGTGGGGTTTGCACCCTGCAAGTTGTTCTATTCCATGAGACAGATTAGGCAAGGGGAGCAGAAATCAAGTCTACCAGAGAGATCATAGATGTTGGAAGCAAGCTTGTCCTCAGTGACAGGAGGTAGAAGCTGGTCATCCTTGGTGTTTCCTTCCATCTGTACACCTCACACTACCTTGCCTGGATACATCTGGTGGCTACCGCATATGTTTCCACACTCTCTGGTCCTTTTTACTTACCTTCTCATCAATGTCATCTGTGAGCCTTTCAGTAAGCATCATAGTGGTGTGTTAAAGGGAGAGATGTGCTTAGCAGTCTGAAAGTGCATGTTTCCTTGCTGCTGTCTGTTAGTAGTGTGGTGCAGGCAGACTCCCAGAAATTAAGATGGGGAGTGTCAGGTGTGGAAGGGCCATAATTGCACTACTCTTTCCCACAGAAGGTTGGTGGCAAAAGCCTCCTGTTCCAGAATGGAAGAGCTGTTGATGAAGGCCACTTTCCCAGAGATGTGGGTTCTTCTCAGGTGTCCTGGCACAAATCTATGGAGCACACTGATAAAGCTTGACCATGACTGAATGTTTTGTGGGGAACTACACTAGCAAGAGACAGACAGATAGGATGGACTTGCAGATGCAAGTGCTACTACTTGTGGGTGGTGAAGATTATTTATGGAGTTTCAAGATTTGTACAAACCAATTTTGAATTGTTACAGTCTACTCAGGAATAAAAATACAAAAGGTATTACCCTTGCTGTAACTGAGACCACTTGTCAGAAAAATCCTAATTACACATTTAATTGTTGGGCTGACAGACACCTGAACAGCAAGACAGTCTGCTTGTAAAGGTTTGTGCTCCGAAGAAAACAACAGCTGATGTAAAACAACTTCACACAGAAATTGCTCTTATGACCAAAGTTTCAATATGTGACAAACCCAACCAAACAAGATCATTCATCAAGCACAGACCAAAAATGTGCTGCCAAATTTATCATATACATGTATACAACAAAAAAACTAAGCAAATCTTCATGCTACCTAAAGCTTTGGTTTTGTATCTCACTGGCCTGCAAGGGACAGTTTCTTAAAACTTACCCAGCTGGTAACCTTCCAAGTAGATTCTAGTGACCTGAACTTTCCCAAGTCATCCATATTGATATTTTAAGAAGCCCAGAGGAAGTGTAAATTGTATGGTGTTACTGACACTAACTCACACAGCCTTTTAGCTCCCTGGTGATGCTTTTGTGATTGGGAACCTCAGGCTCATGTGGGATACCTGCTTATATCTTTGGGGGAATGGAGGATCCCACTAGGTGAGAAAGTCTCCCAGGTGCTTCCCTCTTTTTACCCTTTCTTGCACTACATTGTAGCTAGACAAGGTGGTGAAGTCTGCACAGACAGAGGATGCTGGAGACTGTCAGTATAGAACTTGGTCATTTATTTTCATTACTGAGAAGGGTAAAGTTCCCTATCTTATACTCTTCTCTGGTTCATCAGGTAATTGTTCCTTCATGTTCTATTGGGGTCACTTAACTTGTTTTTACCTGCATGATCTGAATAGTTACATGGCACAAAATTAAAATAAACACTGCTAATCTTCCATGCAGTTTGATGTGTTCTTTAGAACATATGGTCTGAACAAAATGCATACAATGCTGACAAACTGCAAGCAAAGTGCGCTGTTCTATAACCAAAGTAGGGGTAGGGTGGGTTTATATAACTAAGTGGGGACAGGGGAAAATGCCACCCCAGGTGAAAGGACAGCAGTGAGGAACCCCAAGTGAGGGGACTGTCAGAGGATGGGAAAGGGAGTACTAAAACCATTCAGGAGTTCTCCTCAAGGCTGAATTTCAAGGAAAAAGTTCGAAGGGGTCTAAAGGATAATTACCTTCTATGGTTTTACTTCACTTGTAATGCACTGTTTCCTATCCTTGTTTCTACCTATCCTTTGGCTTTAATCTTTGATTAAAAAGAACTTTCCTGTGGCTTGTTTAAAAACCTGTTTAGTTACAAGAGCTCAGATGGAACTAGTAAATGGAGGTGCAGTGCTGGAGATTTGCAAGGAGCCAAGGGCTGGACAAAGGTGTGCTGTGCTGTATGGAGGTATCTAGGTTGTGCTGTTGTGGTCCGGGCAGCAGCTGGGTGACAGCAGGCTAGCTGAGCATAAGACTATTTCCCTTTCTGTTTTCTTAGTGATGTCCTGTCTCCGTTTCTACCCTTCAGGCTACTCTGGTACCCTGCCCTGCCTAGGGGCTTTCCCTTCGCAGCCAGTGACTGCAGAGATACTGCTGCCTGCGAGGAGTGTCCTTATCAGCCTCTTGGCCCAAATGTTTGGTCACAAGGTTTCCGAGAATAGAACAGCTGAGACCTGAGCCATACCCAGCCTGGGCCAAGCAGTGCTGTGACATGTCCTCCCTCCCTGTGGAGTGCCCCAGGGCAGACAGGCAGCCTGTCCGCCAGAGTAGAGGGCACTGGTGGGGCTGCACCCACAGGATCAGAGCCTGGCTGGTGAGGCAGCAGCAGGTCCTGCCCTGGTTTCTGTGCAGGGTCTGGGTACTGCACCATGGGTAGCATCACGGGCAGAGGAGACAACAGTCAGGAGCCCATTTGCACGCGGAAGGTGGATGGCCCTGCCCAGGTCTACTGGCAGGCCCTGCTGACTGGGGATCAGGGGACTGTGGCAAACATCCTCAGCGACCCTCAGAACAACCTCAGTCCCAATGCTGTGTTTGACACCAGTGACCTGGAAGAGTGGAAAAACTACCGCTTCAACTTCCGCTGGCTGAGTATGCAGGGGGGTAGCTGGCAGGCCGTGTGGGCCAGCTGAACAGGGGCTCGGAGCCTTTTGCTTATGCTGCTGGGCATTATTATTGTTGGGATTGTGTGTTAGGGGTGCTGTTTGGGTTACAGAGGAGCAGGGGTGGAGTTGAGCGCACTGGGCTGTGGTTGGGTTGCACTGTGCTGCTTGTGGGAGAGCGTGCATGTGTCTGGCAGTATGAGGTGCATCCAGGGTACGTGGCCCTTCTAGCAGAGGTTTCTGCAAGTGCTTGGAAACTGCCTGGGTTACCCTATGGGGCAAAGGAGATTCAAGCTCCAGGTTGTGCTCCTTCTGTGACTGGCCCTGTAGCCTGGCTCTGTCTGCCTGTTTGTGTGCAACCTGTGCTGGGCTGCTGGTTCTCTCTGTGGGTTGTGCTGGGCAAGCAATTGTCACAGCCCTGCATTAGGTCCTCAAGATGGTTCAGTTTGAACCTGGCCCTGGGAAACATAGTTGACCATATGCTGCTCCTGTGAGAAAGAGGTGAGAGGGATGTAGTGTTGAATATATCATGCAGTCTGGGATGTGGTCTTGCAGCCCAGCCTGGAAGGAAGCATGATTTAAGGAGCCCTTTTGCTGTAACAGCTGCAGGCTGTTTGCCAGCAGACCGCACCAGCTCAGCAATGGTTCCAGCTGGGTCAGCATCTTTGAGAGCTGGTAGGTTTCAGCCCCTTGCTCTCTCCTAGGCTCTAGATGTCCATTGCTGCTGAAGCTTGCTTGTGTGTGCCATGCTCAGGGCTTGTCTGAGTCTCCCATGTGCATGGCAGCCTGCTCCAGCACCTCTTTGTTTTACTGTGGTGCTTCATGCATGCTGCTCCTCCCAGCCACTTTGCTGCTTTCAGCCCTGCCTGTGCCCCTAGGCCCTTCATCCGCTGTACTCCTGTCAACAGAAATCCTGTGCTGCATGACTGAGCTGCAGGTGAAAAGCACACTTTGTGGGAACAGCCTCTGCCCCAAGGCTCCTGCTCCTTTGAGCTCCCTGTCAGCATGGCTTCGGAGTCTGGGTCATTCCCAGATCTTTGCCTTTGGCAGGCCAGTCCAAAGGCAGGGACCTTGCAAGGGACTGGCAGGAAGAGGCAGTCCCTTGAGGGGAAACCCAAGTCTCTCAAGAGGGGATGTACATCAGGTACCCTGGGGGAAAGGGCAGGTCTGGGCCCAGTGCTTTTGTGCATTGTGGCTGGTCACGGCTCCCTGACCTCTCTTTCCCTGCAGGACTGTGGTCTCTGAGCTATGAGCAGGAGCTCACCACGCCGCTGCACATCACAGCTAGCCGGGGCTACACAGACTGCCTGAGGCTCCTGCTGCTCAGGGGTGCTGCCGTCAACTTTGCACCAGGGGGTAAGACTGCCCTGCATGAGGCTTGTGCAGCAGCCAGTACGGACTGCGTGCGTCTGCTGCTCAGCTTTGGTGCTGACCCCGAGGCTGTCTCTGAGGATGGCTACAAGCCCCTGCATCTCTGCAAGAGCCCAGACTCCATCGAGTGAGTTCCACCCAGGGGATACAGTGGGCCTCCCTCCCCCTTGAGCCTCATTCTGTGTAAAAGGGGTCCCTACTCATCCCCACAGGTGGGCTGGCGGTTGCAGCAGTAGCTGCTGAATGGGGTGGACTTACTGCCTGTTCCTGGACCAGGACCGCTTTTGAAGTCCAACAGATGCCTGCAAGCTCAGTCCTCAGCTGATGCAGCTGAGCTTGGTGCTGCTGTCTTGCTACCCACCAGCAATGCAGAGCTGATGGTTCACACTGCAAAGCTCAGGGCATGAGCTATGCAGACAGGCCTCCATGGGTGTGTGGGAGCAGACTCTGGGTGAGACAACACTTATTAAAGATCTGTGGAGAGTTAGCTAGAACTAGGCTGACAGCATGTCCGCTCACCAGTCATTCTGGCTTAAAACCACTACTCCAGGGCATGAGGAGCAGGGATTTTTTGACTCTTGGGAAGAGTGAAAACTGTGGGATGGTACAGACATTGGAGGTGGTAGTGGGGGAGGTAGGATAGGAGTTGGAGAGGAAGAGCCTGTCACTGAGTCATCTTGGCCTACATAGGTGTGTCCAGCAGCTGCTGCAGCATGGCGCCAGCGTGAACAGTCAGACCGAGGAGGAAGACGACACAGCACTGCATGTAGCAGCACGGCATGGCCTAACAGACCATGTCCAGCTGCTGCTGCGCTATGGGGCAGAGCTGGAGGCAAAGAATGAGGAGGGGCAGACACCACTGAATGCTGCCTGTGCTCAGCCCCATCAACCCCAGGACATGGACCGCTACTACCGCGTCTGCCAGCTGCTGGTGGAGAGTGGTGCCAGCATCAATGCTGCAGATAGGGATCGCCAGCACCCACTTCACCTGGCCTGCAAGAATGCCAATGCTCAAGTAGCAGAGTTACTGCTGGCCCGGGGTGCAAATGTCAATGTCATGAACTACAGCGGCAACACGGCACTGCACAATATACTACAAGCAACTGCCTACAAGCTAGAGCACCACCCAGAGCTTGTGGTGCGAGCCCTGCTCAACTACGGTGCCATCCGCATCTGGCCTGGCTCCCTCGTCAAGGTGCGGGGCTCACAGCCGTGCTGGGAACATGGTGGGAAGGGAAGGGTGTGAACGTCATGGCCCCAGCGAGAGCAAGGATGTTACTGTCACGGCAGGGCTTGTTCTGTGCCAGCCTGCTTGCTGTCCTGCCTATCTCTTCCCAGGGCCTGGGGGAGGGGGAGTTGGCATTACTGGTAAGGGATTCCCTAAAGATTTCTTCTGGGGTATGTTCTCCTATAGGACTCTCCTGCTTCTGTCTGCTAAGCTTTGTGGAGAGTACTTAACCAATTTCCATAATCACTTGCCCCGGAAAGTGTTTGTCTTTTTGCTCTCAGGGGTTGTGTTTCCTCTTTGGGGCATACCTTCCAGCTCATGCTGTCTCTACAGCAAACAAAGGGTTAATTTTCTGTCTTAATTCCTGAGCAGTGCAATAATTACCCAGCCCGGAGATCAGCAGATTGCTCTCCCCTTTGGGAAAATACAGGAAAATCAACAATTAACACTAATTAATCTCCTATTAACGCCAGATAATGAGGATCACTCGTACAGCCGGAATAGACTCTGACAGCTACTGCTGGCCTGGGCCATAGGGAGTGGGAGCCAAGAGCTGGGGGGGGTGGATCTGCCTCTGTGCAGCTATGCATGGGTGGGGGGTGCTCCAAAGGCCACACTGGTGGTGTGAGATACACAGCACCAGCGTGCTGTTTGCACCTACGTGTGTTCTTAAAACATGGGCATGGTACACACCAAAGATGTGTTCCACAAAATACATACAATGTCTTCCTGGGCCTCTGCGTAGCAACTAGCATGGGTATAGTACTTCTTAGGACACCCATTGCCCACAGCACAGATACAGGGTGTCTCTGCAGCCCCATGCCAAACAGGCGCAATACAACCCTGAGACCTCTGCATAGCCCTCAACAGAGGATGGCATGCCTTAGTCTTGCTGTACACAAAATGGGTGTCGGTCCTTGCCTCAGAATGGATCATGCCCTAACTCAAAAAATGTGAGGAAAGGAGCCTGGTATAAAGCAGAGTGTTGGTTGATTATGAGCTACTTGCAGCAGTGAGGTAGATGAAGAAGATCTGCATCCCAGCCGTGTACATTAGTCCCTGCATCTGAGGAGAGGCTGTGGGGACCCAGTTGTGCTGAATGCAGCCGTGCTGTGCGTGTTGCATGTTGGTTCAGTCACCCTCTTTGCAGGAGTGGTACTCTGGCATTTCCTACCATCGGTGGGTTTGATCTCTCAGGACAGCATGAGGTAAGGACATTAGCTCCCTAGATTTACCAAGGCTTTTTTTGAGCATGTGCAGCTTTTTAGAGGTGAAGGTAGGGCTTGCAGGACCCTGCCCAAAGGCTGCGTTCATCTGCTCTCACCCTGGCACAGGTACTGCGGTACTGCCATACCTGCCCGCGTGTCATCGAGGCCCTGATGAACAGCTATGATCACGTGCGTGTCTCTGAGGACTGGGTGGAAGCCGTTCCAGCGGAGGTTGTACAGGTGAGGGAATGCATGCTGCCAGCTGGAGAACATGCAGCCGGGCTACTGTGGCAGGGTGCCAGAGGAGGCTTGGGGTTGAGGGGGGTTTGGGGCAGGGCAGGGCTGGGACTGCGTGGAGATTTGCAGGGCACAAGGGTGGTGGTGTTGGGGGATAGGGAGGATGCAGCACAGTGAATAAGGTAAAGGTATGTCTGGTTCTACCTCTGTTCCCAGGGTGTTATCTTCAGCTTTATCTGCCTCTGGTCCTCTTTTCTCTCTCTATAGAAATACCCACGTTTCTACCAGTCACTTTTCTCCCTGGAGCAAAGACCTCGCTCCTTGCAGCACCTGGCTCGCTGCACACTCAGGACCTTCCTGGAGGGCCGGTTGCTTATGGTCCTGTCTCAGCTGCACCTGCCAAGTGCCTTGCACCATTTCCTGCTGCTCAGCTTCGAGGACATCCTCTACTAAGGGCTGCAGTTCCAGTCCTACTGTGCCTTTCTGTGCAGATGTTTCACCCTTGCTGGTGCAGTCTGTGCCTTTCCAGCTAACCCCTTTCCTTTGCACACCTCCTGCCAGGCCACATCAGCCCCCTGTGCCAAACCTGTCACTGTGTCCCTGTCCCAGCCAGCCTTGTGCTCTGCCTCATGCACCTATTTTGGAGCATTTTGTTTACCCATACTAATCAGGACAATCTGCAGAGTCACTAAAAAAAGCAAGAGATGGGGATTAGGGTATTTTGTGGGACAAGGAGCAAATACACTGCATTGATCACAGTTTTGGTTGTAGGATATCAGTCTCCCTGTCCCAAATCTACAAACTCTAACCTGAACCAGGCAGCTCTGGTGCCCTGGGTATTTGTTGGGAGCCTGTCTTCAGTCAGATTGTTTACAGTTTGTACCCAAAGGTGTTTGGAATAAACCCTAGTCTTTCTCTATACCTACCAGTGTACAACTTCCGCCTTGCCTTGAAGACTGTCCTGACAAAGCTCATCCATATGACATGCCACGCATAGCGGCATGTGCACTCTCAGACCTGTGCATCCATCTGTTTCTCAGAGGACATGGGGGAATGTGTGGTAGGTGTGGGGCTGAGGCCTCCCAGACAAACTCTTTCCATGCAGGTACAATGTGTGGGGTTGCCTGGCTTTGCAGCTTGTGGCAGGACAGCAGTGCTTGTGCCAGTGCTGAGGACTTCGATGTGGTATGAGGAGGAAGCATGCCCTGAGAATGCCGGTCCCCTGGGTGCAGAGCAGCCAGCCCAGCCAGCATCTACCAGAGCACAGTACAGGTCCACACGCTGTTGCCTGGGCTGCACTGCAGTCTAGACAAGGTAAAGGGTAACATTTGTTTCTGCGATTTAAAGACACATTTGTAAAGAAATCAAAGCACTAACCGTCCTTTAAAGATTTGCTGTAAGCTAACCCCATTCCTGCTTCTATTGCAGTGTAGAGATGGTATAACTCAAAAAAGTTTAAGAATGCACTTTAGACATCCATGGGCAGAGAGGTGAGGTGTTGGCTCAAGGTGCTGTACCAAGGCTATCTGCAAAACAGGGATGAAGGGAGCAGGAGAGTCAAAGCTTTTAAAATACCTGGATAATGGCCCCTTCTCTTACCAGGCATCAGTAGTGCATTTGCCTTGAACCAGAGCAGGAACCCAGCCTGAAGTCACCATCCTCCTGTTGGCTACACTTACATGTCTGTTCAGGGTGATCTGTTTATGGAAGCAGGTCCTGCAGTCTTATTCCTAAATTCTAATTGCCACTCTATAGTGCTCATTTTTAGCCAGATCATGTTGTGACTGGGGGAGGAGCTGAAAAAGGAGGGCCTGTCCCTTTTGGTGGCAGCATAGTCTGGAATTGCTTAGCTTGAACGGATATCTTTGGTATGAAGACAGTCTGCAGAGCAGTACATATGAGGCTGGTTTTCCAATCCTTCTTCTTTCCAGCACTGTCCATATGCCTGCAATAGCATACATTCAGTAATGTGTACTCAACCACTAACATAGTATCACCTTAAGGACAGGGAAGGATTGAATTTAATAGTTTGCTTTATTTTGAAACTGTTTCTTGCAGCTGTTTGTTAGACTTAAAGCCACACCTCAGCTCTTGCTGTTTGCTTTTCCTAGTTCTGAAGTCTGTTCTACATTTGGGTGATGAGAGCGACTCAGGGTGAAAGAGGTGAACGTACAGTGTTTTGTTTCTGCAAACACAGGAGCTTGCAGTGCTACTACATACATGGGCAGGCCGACTGCTGGCATTGCCAATTCCTCTTTGGACAGATAAGTCTTGGCATAAACAGGCACCTGTTGTAACGAAGGACCCATGCTGGGACTGCAGGTGAATTGCCAGAGTTCCTTTCAGAGCCACCAGGTTTGCAGGCAGAAGATCCCAGTGTAAGTGGGAGGGCTGAAGTCAAGGAGGTGGCTGAGAGGGGCAAGCCCATCCCTGGGCACAAGTCTTCATAGACTAGATTTCATCTATGGTCCTACTGAAATTAAAAGGGCGTGATTTCATTGTGTGTAAGGATACCACGGAGTAACCATTTTTCAAGCAATATGAGGTTAGTAGGAAAAGGGGAATAGCTTTTACGGAATGACTGACTTAACTGGGGGAAAAACAAAGCAAAACAAAACAAAAAAGCCTTACCAGAAAAGCTTTTGAGCACTCAAGCCCTTTTTCAGAACTGAAACAATCAGAAAAGCTCAAGCTCAGTGCGGGCTGAGAACAAATGCTCCAAGTTTAACTCTGTTATGCTAATCGATTAGCAATTGGTTTTTAAAAACATTTACAAAAACAGAATTTGAAAGGTTTGATGTTCCAGAGCACATTTTGGCAATAAAACAAGCTGTGCTACTTTTTCTCAGGTTTCTAAAGGGAAAATTTCTAATGCAGCACTGAACGTACTTTGTGGGACGGGAGTTATGCCAGGGAAATGTAGCTGTCCTGAGTGTGAGGGCTATGATCTCAACCAAGGAAGGCAAGCATGTGACATTATTAGCACAGGGGCATGTGGTTTTGACGTGTTTTCACCAACTGCCACAGGCACAGGCAGCTGCTGATTGCTACTGTGTCTCAGGTTCACTGGGAATGCCTCTTGGGTATATGCTGTTGTTCCTGCTTCAGCATCCACCTGGGTTTTTGGGCAGAGCAGTCAGAAAGAGACACCACCATGACTGGCATTACTGAAGTAATGCAAGTCCACTGACATGTTCTCAGTGTGGCTGTCCCAAGTGGGAGTGATGTGCTTAGGGGGAAAAAAAATGCATCCCAGTTCTAGACAGAAGTTTCCATCCTAGCTGCAGCCACTGGGTCTTACTCTGACCCTTTCTGTGCAGTCAAAGCATTGCCTGTTCCTAGTATCCCCTTCCTTTAACTGAAAGATCAGCTCCATCAGTATCTCCCTGTAGGCTTCCCAGCCTCAAATATCTGCTTGACTCTTACTTGATATTTCCTGTTCCTCAGTAAAGAGCATGACACGCCATAATGGGTAGACTAGTAAACCATAATGGTACTTACAAAGGGTACAAGGACAAAGCAAGTATAGAAAAGTCCTTCCCTAGGATGTCCATCCCCATCCCTGAGCTCTGTAAATTGCATTTCTGGTACCTTTGAGTCAAAAGGGCATCTTTGCATTCAGCAATT
The DNA here is from genome assembly GCA_013400535.1 of Scopus umbretta. Taxonomy (NCBI): domain Eukaryota; kingdom Metazoa; phylum Chordata; class Aves; order Pelecaniformes; family Scopidae; genus Scopus; species Scopus umbretta. The sequence continues at coordinate 40,866 of VZTL01060666.1, forward strand.
GTAGAGAGATTTTTTTGTTTCTTCTTCCATAAGTTTGAGTCATCATTTTTTGGATCCATGTACGTTTGAGCGTTCTGATATCCCTGTGGCAAGGATAACTTAATTGCAGATTGTGTTGATCACCTCTTTTTATTTGCCTTTAGAATGTCACCCTCTTGTTTCATTTGATGCCCTTTAACTCTTTTATTCTAAGAATAAGTGGGCAACTACAGTCTGTTCCTCCTCATCATATTATTCAAAACTATATAGGTCCCTGTCATTTCTCTCCTTACTGAGGCTGGAATTCTATTCAACTGTGTCATTTCCTGTGTGGAAGCTGTCACCCAACCCTTAACCACAAGCACAGACTTTCCCTGTCCCTTTACTGATCCTAGGGCATCCCTTTGAGATGAAGGGACTAGAACTGCACACAACATTCAAAATGCGGTTGCTATGATTGTGCAAGAGTTATTCTTATCTGTGCGGATGTGAGATCTACACAAATGCCTCACGAACCTTAGATTCCTATTTGACATTACTTGATTATTTACACAGTCCAGGAGGAGGATGGCCTTGGCAGCGATGCCCTTCCATTCAGCATATTTTATGTTCAGATGGCATATGTCACAACCTCTAAATGTTTTTCAGACTCATTACTGTCTAGGATTGCTGTCCTCATTTTAAAATGAAGCTCATGTTCTTCTTTTCTAGATGTTTCACCTTATACTTAGGCATAACAAAACAAGTTTTTAATGAACCTGGTGTTTCAAGCAATCCAGATTAGGTTGTCTTGGGTACCACCTGTTACTTTTACCATCCCAACAATTCATTTTTATCTAACCCAATAATTTTACCAGCAATTGTTTTTTTATTTTCTCCCTGATGGCTAATAACATATAGCATTGATATGTGAACAGAATACAGTTAGAAATACATCTGTCAAATGGCTATATAGAAGAAGTCTTCTCAGTTGCCCAATTCTTTCCAATTAATACTGATCACACAGACTATAACATACAGGTAATTTTGCTTATTAGAATGTCAAGCAGAACTAAGTCAATTGACTTACAGGAGTCTAAGCATGCCATAATCTGTCTAGTTAGCTCTATCAAACTTGTAGGCTTACAAATGTTACGTAAAATTATTTGAAACTACCTCTTTCAAATGACGTTCAAATGAATGACAGTCATTTGGGTTCTAACTTTTACTAATTTACCCAGGACATCCATGGCTGCTTGTCTGTGGTTGCTTGGGATGTATGCTGGACTAACTGCTCTGTAGTTTCTGGGATATCCATGTGAACACATTGAAATACTGGCAAGACATTGGATTTCCGCTCCCCCCCCCAGATATCTTAAGTTCCCTAGTGTGCCATGATTTGTTATAAAGAAAAAACATCAATGGTTCAGTGAACTCATTAGCCAATTAAATACTCTTGGATGTAAGTTATCTTCCTGCAGATTATAAAAATTGTTACTTAAACAGTTTCCTTTAGTATCATCCTTAATTACTGATAGAATAGAAAGTATTTCATTACCACTGTAAAATATGAATATTATCTATTTTTTTCAAATACAGAGCAGAAATGTTTATTGAGTTCTTGGTTTTCATTATGCAGAACATCTGTTTACACACAGAAACCTGGGGCAGGTGCCCAGCAACTGCAATTCTTTAGATTCTCTGCTTCCGAGGCATCCTGCTCTGAGGCTGACATTTCAAAAAAATTGAGAAATTGGAGAGGGTTCAGAGAACAACCACAAGTCAGTTACGGATTGCCAGTGATTCCTGGCAGTGGGAATTTTGGAGAGGTGGTTGTTGGATATGGTATGGTCGATCTTTGGAGTCCTATGTGCAGTTGTTCTTTGGTCCCATATTTGCAGGGGAGGAAGGGTTAACAGCACTCTTCTGTGAAATGCTGTGGGGACACGGGCTAAACACACCCACCATCGCCATGCTGACATCCATCGCTGGTCCTCAGCTATGCCTTACAAAACTTTCTGAGGGGCAGGCTGCAGAGCATTGCTGCTCTGACTGGCACTTGGAGGTAAAACTAGATCCAGTGGCTGGAAACTGAGGTTGGGCAAACACATTAGAAATGAGACACGTTTTTAATAGCAAGGGTAATTTATCTACTAGTTAATTGCATCTTAGAATAGTTTATCATGGTGGATGTAGATTTCCCACTTCTGGCTTTTTTAAAAATCACCAGAAGATCTGCCCTAGCCCAGGTCAGAATTTGTCCTGCATAGTGCTTAGCCCAAGACCCAAAAGAGATCAGACTGCTTAATTACAGATCTGTGATCCATAATCTTGTCACTCTTCCACACTAGTCTGCCACTGGCCTCTGTCACCACTGGGACTGTGTTTCGTCCCAGGGTAATGAAACGGTTTCATGTTTCTCTTAACAGCGCTTCTTACTTCACTGATAATTCATTGATGCCGCTGACTTCCCCTTAGCTTCCTGCATTTTGTAACTACTGGTTTGTACTGGCTCTATCGGCTTCCTTGATCTGAATTTGCTGCCTGCGCTGGTTTCTGAAAAGGACATTCTGAAATAAATGGTGATACTAGTTTATAATTTTATTTAAATATTTGCTCTTATTCAATTTCTCTCACAAGCTTTAGCTTTGAGACTTCAGCCATTTGGAAGCACTGAGCATGTTTCACTCTGTGGGACTGGGCGGTGCTTGTGGTTTGCCAAAGGACCTCAGGGCTGGATGCAACACACAAAGGCAAACTCCCTCCTATCACCAGTCCGCCAGCACATAAGCACCTCATGGGGCTGCCCCATGACACTCAGAATCATAGAATCCTAGAATTGTTTAGGTTGGAAAAGACCCTTAAGATCACCAAGTCCAGCTGTTAACCTAATGCTGCCAAGTCCACCACTAAACCGTGTCCCTAAGCACCACGTCTACTCATCTTTTAAATACCTCCAGGGATGGAGGCTCAACCACTTCCTTGGGCAGCCTGCTTAACAACCCTTTTGGTGAAGGAATTTTTCCTAATATCCAATCTAAGCCTCCCCTGGCGCAACTTGAGGCCATTTCCTCTCGTCCTATCGCTGGTTACTTGGCAGAAGAGACCAACACCCTCCTCACTACACCTTCCTTTCAGGTAGTTGTAGGGAGCAATGAGGTCTCCCCTGAGCCTCCTTTTCTCCAGGCTGAACAACCCCAGTTCCCTCAGCTGCTCCTCATAGGACTTGTCCTCTGGACCCTTCACCAGCTTCGTTGCCCTTCTGTGGACACGCTCCAGCACCTCAGGGTCTTTCTTGTAATGAGGGGCCCAAACCTGCACACAGCATTGGAGGTGCGGCCTTACCAGTGCCCAGTACAGGGGCACGATCACTGCCNCCAGAGTCCAGGTAAACAACATCCACAGCCCTTCCCTCATCCACTAAGTGGGTCATCTTGTCATAGAAAGCGATCAGGTTAGCCAAGCAGGCCCTGCCATTTATGAACCCATGCTGACTGGGCCTGATCACGTAGTTGTCCTGTATGTGCCGTGTGATGGCACTCAAGATGATCTGCTCTATAACTGTCTCTGGCACCAAGGTCAGACCGACAGGCCTGTAGTTCCCCAGATCCACCTTCCGGCCCTTCTTGTAGATGGATGTCACATTGGCTGACCTCCAGTCAGCTGGGACCTCCCCAGTTAGGCAGGACTGCTGGGAAATGATGGAAAGTGGCTTGAGGAACACTCCTGCCAGCTCCCTCAGTACCCTTGGGTGGATCCCATCCGGCCCCATAGACTTGTGTGTGTCTAAGTGGTGTAGCATTGATCCCACCTAAGGAGGCATTTAGATCATATCTCTGACTCACGTAGTAGGAGCCTCAGTGTTTGCCCCAAGCTGCAACCCCATACAGCAACACAGCCCCTCTTTGAGCAGCCCCATGCAGAGCGCTGCTGGACTCACTCCAGTGGCTGATTTGGCCCTACAGCAGCTCTCCCGGTGCCAAGTGCTTCTGGTACTTCACCATTAGAAGCATGACTCCACATGCTTCCTGCACTTCTGTTTCCATCCAGACGGTCTGCAGCAGATGCTGATGCTTCTGAGGTACAATGCTCTGCAGGTGAAACCCAGGGTAGCACATCCCTTTTGTTCAAAGGTGCTTTCCCGGGTCTGTCAGCCCCTGCTCTGTTCCTCCACCTCATCACCAGATGTCAGCAATGCTGCTCACATCCATGCCGTCCCACTCACCTCCAAGCAATCCGAGTTGCAAGACTGTCCTTCAGGCTTCTGGGCCACATGGTCTTGGGCCAAACACAAGCACATGTTTGATAGTAGCCTGTGACTTCTTAAATTCAGTCCTATGCCTGGCCAGCCTTACTTTGATTCCTGGAAAATAGTACAGCAAGTGAGGTGGAGAGAGTTGGGGTTGTT